>JAQFYC010000644.1:0-50606 GCA_034694165.1 Tomocerus mixtus
TATAAAATAAGTCAATTTTTAGGAACTAAATGAGGCAATAATTTTTTTAATGGTTTCGTTACACAATCCGACTTTTGCCGTGACGGAATAAATTACATCCATTTTTAAATCATCTCTCCTTGTTGGTTGTATCAATATATTGATTTATGATATATGGTAAAACTCTATGCAATGCAAAACTTAAACATGGCTATTTTGCAGGATTTATTATTAAGGTGGTCTTGATATAGTTAATGTGCGATTAGGGACTTTAATGTAAACTCCTGGTCCAAATTCAGGCCGCATTTGTGAATCGATTATTTTTAAAATTTCTACAACAATAGTTGGTAGAATTATCAAGGACATATGAGGGCCAAACTTAATTGTTCTACTACATTAATTGGGATAATGGGTTTCTATATACCTGAATCCTAATAGACAGAATGTCTGTACTGCATTAGTAGTTTCCCTATGGAAATTAAATAGCTAGACGATGGATGCACTTGCTCTAATTGTGAACAGGAGGTTTTGTTCTTTACCTACGCTAAAGCAATTACTAAATTGTGCTAGATAACGTTTTTTAATTTGGCATGTACCTTAATAATAAACCTACATGTTCATGTATAGATACATACTTACGTACGTTCATAGTAAAATTGTAAATAGCACATAAGTATAAATGTCTATCAAATCATAATTCCTAAGCGTATTTTCTAGTACATAGCACACCTACATAGAAATCATTAATTATCTGCTCAAGAAAGATCCTCTGTGCCAAAAATGACTCTATAATGTCTAATTGAGATTATACTATGTAAATAGGTATACAGGTAGTTGCTAAATAAAAATATTTCAGGGAGTTAAATTTCAATTCCTGAGAAATTTTATCAATTAGAGCACATTCGCAATTAGCCATATTATGCAGTAATGTTAGCAATGTACAATGCATCACATTACACATGCAGAAATTATAAATTGTGTAAAGTATATACCAAACGATAAGAATGCAAACTATAAGACTACGAACGCCTTCAATTTAATTTTCCTAATGAATAAGTTGTCAACAAGCTGAAAGATTTCGTGAGCCAATAATTATATATGTTCTACCTAATTATAATTAGTACACCTGTGTAAAGAATCTTGAGCCGTCTGTTACGAACGCATTACTATTTTTATTAAGTAGTAAATACAAATCGATTGCATGTAACTATTTATGCAAATTTTTAAATGTCTCCATCTTATCATTCTACATAATATTATATTGTCACTACACAAATAAAGAATATTATAGATTTCTTTTTCATATATACCTGTGTACATAGATAGAATTTTTACGTATGTGTTATCTGTATGTAGTAATAAAAAATGTTATATTATGTTGATAGAAAAAATCTACAGATTACAGTAAAGGTATTTACTTTGCTAACAAATATACTATTGGCCTGTCCTGCTATTAAAAAATTAAAATGTATTCGCTCGTACTTTGTGCAGATTCGTTGTTATAGATGATAAGTTGATATTGATGTTCTGTGATGCAAGAAGATGCAATAAATGTTTCTCAGATCGTTTCCTTTCATTAGGTTTATCAGTGTGATAGTGAGTGTAGTAGCAGAATACATTCTATTAGATTAAGTATTGCGTAGATAGCAGATTCTTGTTTGTCAGTTTGTAATTTTGTAACAGTAACATGTTTGCTTTGATTATTCTTGTTTATTGACTGACTAACTGACTTATTCTCTTTATATCTCGTGTTGTACTGTACTTTATACTTTATAGTAGAATACGGTACAGCGGGCAAGGCAAATTTTTTATATATTTAAATATATGTACAGACAGATAAACAGACAATCTTTTTTTATCAAAGATCTGTAACACAACTTCTACAGCACACACAATTTACATGTATAAGGAGCTAAATAAAAAATATTTTGCTTTGCTGCTTTAACTTGAATGGTGAATGGCATTGCCAAGAAAGTCAATAGTGCATTACATTGTGCATGTCGTATTGAGTCTTTATAATATTAACATTTGGGTCTTATAGTTATAGTTATAGCTGTTCATATATTTAGTTGGGTTAACCTACTCGCAGGCAAATTGAAAATGTTGTAAAACTCTACACTACAAATAGGACCACATTCACAACAGGAACACAATGGGCAGGAGGACCGAGAACAAGTAACCAAAAAATCTAAAAATGGGCCTCCAGAAGAGGGCTAATTTATAATTAATAATTTTTATTTAAATATATAAGATTAGAATATATGTTTAGAAGTGTGACAGAATAGCTGATTAATATTATTGGTTAGTAAATGTTTAAAATTTTGTTTTAATCTTAATAAAAGTATTCTAACGCATATTATTATCGATTTAAAATTTTAAAAAACCGTTTTTTCTAAAATATTAGTAGAAGTCCAAAAACATCAAAAATGCCAAATTGTGTGGTCTTAAAGGGCAATCTGTTGACAGATTGGCCTTATATAGAGAAATTATAATATATATTTTTGGGAGACAAAATAATACCCTAATTAAGGAGTGGAGGCGCACACTTATCTATAAATAGAATGAGGACAGTGCACAGGTCACACTATCGGACCTACTGCAAACTCCTCTAAGAATAAGTATGGCAGGTTATTAGGGATTAGGGATATGTGGTCTTAACGTAGATTTTTTGAAGCAGCATGCGATGCAGTACATAAGATTTAATGTTTTTGTTGTGGTTTGGTTATCAGTTTGAGTTTGACGTGAATGCCGAACGTGAAGGGAAGAAGGAATTTATAACTAAAGTAGAAAATAGAATGGGGAGTGTGTCTAAGTAAATGTAGTGCAGTAGAGATACGTATGCGTGCAGAATGAACTGAATGTGAAGCAAGCGAGTTTGTCATTGTCATGTTCCCAGTGGACTATTTACGATCTTGTTCTCTCAATATCTTATTTATTTGGTAGACACATTACATGTCAAATTAGAAGGATGGAGCTCAGTTGATCTGCAGACAGACAGAGATCATTCCAAAAGCTAATTCCCTTCGTTTTGTCTAATCGTACGTGTAAGCAACTACTTACAACAAGTACAACGTTAACTGATAGATAACTGAACTCATGTGATCTGATGCCAACAGGGAATTAGTGCACAGTCAAATGATTACTTAAATTGGAGCAATGCAATCCGCATCCACAGTCCACACACGCACCAACTTTTAACACTTCTACTTTATATACTTTTTTATAACAACTTATTTAATCACAATACTTTTCATGTTAACGAGTCAAATGGACAAGAACAATACAATACACACGCTCACCTGACAATAATGTCGAAAAGGTCATTTTCATGAATGATGTGTTTACATAAATGCATTACCAATACTGCCAATACAGAATGCTTACTAACAGAACATTTAATATTGCATTTTAAAAATTTCTTTGTCTATGCAATTAAACCCCTTTCAAAACTCGTTCAAAAATGCATCACATTTAATTTAATCGTATATATTTAAATATTTGACCGTTTTCCTTTTTGCTTAGAAAATGGAGAAGATAAACAGATTAAAATTGAAAGAATAATGAAACAATTCTAAAAAGGTCTCAAATAAATGTACCTACCTAATCTTGAAGAGATTCGAAGAAATACCTCAGAGCTCCGCCTTGTTAAACTAAATGTAATGATATTTTGTCACTAAACATGGATATACACATTATACTAGTGTAATAGTAGTACAGTACAGTACAGCAAATAGGGTGACAAGACAGGATATGAATGCAATCTACTTAATTGTAGGTTAGGAGTGAGTCTAACCATTGCTAATCACCAGTTACAGATAAATACACAGATCCCAACTCTAATTTTTTGATTTGTCATTCCATTTTCTATTTCTTGCACGAATTCTACGAGCTTCGAGCTATGCTTTAATATAAAATCTCTAACTAACCAAAACTGTGTATACCATTTACCATATCGTAATTATAAGGCTCCGTTCCTGTACTGATCTCCATTCACATTTCACATTTCACACACTGCGACTGCGACTGCAACTGACTGCAAATGCACTCACTGCCTTTATCCCAAATGATATTTTCATCCATTCATTCCTTAGAAAATGTGAATGTGTGAATGATGTATGTTTTGTTTGTTGTGATAGGAAGATAACTAACTAACACTAGCTACAAATATAACTGCATTTATTTTGCTCATACATATTTAACGATCCCTAATCTTAGCCAATGGACACAAATAATTGGTAACCTTATACGCGTCGAGCAAAAACTGTTATAAATGCTTTATGTCTACATGCATAGAAACAGTTTCCCATAGTCTATAATTAAGTGTTATATTATGTATGCACATTCAGTTACGTAGTTTAATTTAAACCAAACCACAGCGGACTGCGGACGCAGGGAAAATATTTCTATTCGTACGCACATAAAGTACGATTTAGTTAACAAATAATTATATTATCTATTGCTGTGTAGATATGCACAGACAAAAGCCGCCTTTTATATGTCAGAGTCAGAAAATAACTACAGACTGCAGCATTTGTAAAGATATTATGGATTTAAGTATAAAATGATTTTAATACTTACCAGTTTCCATAGACAAAGGTCGAATGAATGTAAATATTATGTCGTAGTCAATCCAAGAGACGTAATAAGCAGTAGCTGCACCCAACCTGAGAACAAGAACAAAAATATATTAATTTAGAAAATATTCGGGAAATGAAAACGTTTTTGTGTCTAAGTGAAGGAATAATTTTAATGTTAATTATGATATTTAAATATAGTTAATAATTCTGTTAGGGCCTCAGTAACTATAATGAACAACAATAATCACATCCAAAATTAGATTTCAAAAATAAAGAGGAATCTTCCTGCCCTTTTTAAAAGTTTTTCCTACCTATGACTTGTATATTTTGTGTATATATTTAGTATTGGTTACATTGAAGTAGGAATGTGTGAATGCAAACCGGAGAAAGAGATGATCTAGACACTTTATTTAGTACTGAAATACCTGCCCACTAATAATATATTATAAAGAGAACTAACTGCAAACATGTGTTTCTATATTATACCTATTATTACCTAACATTCTTAATATATTTAAGTATAGGCCAAAGGAGGGGATGTTGTGTGTATTTGTGTGATGAGATATGCCCATCCTAACTCACAGAATTCTCTAATTACTGTGAAGGAAAAGATTCGTTTTGCTTTGAGCAACATTCATTCCATTCCATTCTGAAACCATAATAACGCTATACAAGAAAATTCTTTTATTATATATAAATTATCTAAGGCAAACTACTCTTAGCCATTTAGGTACATATAAAGACACTACTTAATTATGTCTAACTATTTATTATTATCCAATTGTAAACATATGTAGACTCAAATTCACATAACATATCGCACAAGAATTACCTTACACATAATTTCCAATGTAATAATATAACGGTAACCTTTGAAATATTTAGTTCTCTTGTTTTAAGTTAGTGGGCCTTATATCTGTACTGTACTCTTTATTGTAAATCAGATTCCATGACATTCATATTTTTCTGTGGCTACTTACTATCTTATTTAACATACCTGCATGCCTGATGCTACTTTTATTTAAGTTCAAGCTGAAATTCGATATAGTACAGGAAAAGGTTACACATTCCGTTTTACGTTCATTTGACAGTAAATAAATCACATTTTTCTATTTAGTTCCTTATGATACTTTTTAATGTCATGCAGATATTTATTTTCGCAAAAACAAATTTCATGGCCCAGTTTAGCAATTTCACACATACTACTAATTAAATATATAATTCTAAATGCAGCGTATTGATATTTGTAATTGATTGACAAATAAGGAAATGATGTCTGAATTATTATGAATTAAGTTTTTGTAAGTATGAGATATCTACATGTATTTACATGTCAATGTGTAAGTGGTAAGTTTAAATTGTAAATCATGTCAATGAAAAGCGTAGGTATCTATTATATTAGTATTGTATATAAAATAAATAAATAAAAGATTTGATCTGATATTCCTAAAGAGATGAATAAATTACAGGTATGACTTTATTGCTATGTATTTAAACTGTCTGCAATCTCAAATCTCAGCTCTATGAATATATTATTATAGACAAACATTTACGTTTGAATAAAAGTGAACCTGCCCACACAAATAAAAGAGTTTGAATAAAAAACGTGCCCCAATTTTTCCTAAGCCTGACGAAGGAGTATGGCACATACCTAAGTACAAATATAAGTTATAGTGAGCACTGTGAATGGGCACCTATCACTTTTGCCAGCAGTACAAGCAAAAATTATATGAAATGACATCCAAGTGAGTAAAGAATCTTTATATGAGCATAATATGCACAACTTGATTTAAAACATAGTTGTTAAATTACGTCATTTGAGTCAGCTATGTAGTTCTGAATTGCAATTGCAAGTAAATAGTGGTCTTGTTCTTGTTCCTTATATCTCTAGTCTTTCATTATTGCACATTGGAAGTAGCTATTGCATTTCAAATGCTAACACAAGTTATCATTTGATCATCAAATCAAAATGATTCAAGAATTTAAAAGAGCCGTCCACGATCACAGCTACTACGTCCATAAGAAGATTCTTAGATAAGTGGTAGACATGGGACCGAGACAGTTATTTGGCTAGAGATTTCGATTCCTCTCCATTTATGAATTTGTTTCAAGTTTTTGAAGTGTTTCCTTTGAAAATGTTCCATAAAATTGTGTCTATCTGGATTCGTCTCAAAAAAATCATGCTTTGGATGTAGATGTTGAGAATTTTCGAAATTTCATCTTGAATCTCGGTTCGATTCGATATCTAGAACATTTTGTAAGTCACTTTAACATTTAACTAAGTAGTTACGCACAATAGAGTACTTTTTAAGTAGTAAATAATAATATAACGCAACTTCTGCTTAACTACGATGATCATAACTGAGCATTTCATTGCATTCAGTTAGTTACACAGCTTCTTTACAGCAGGATCCTTACTATTCCTTAGCTTACCTCTACATTATTTACAATAACACAATACAAGGAACAGAACACACTCACTCACGAAGGAACGACAGAAGAGATGAAAAGCAAGAAATACATGTAAGCCAGTGAATTGCTACTAAAGTAAGTAATCTCTGTACTGATATATAAATGTTGTGAAATAAAAAGTGGACTAGTGAAGTGAAGTGATTCAATTATAATAAATGGATATGGAAATGATACACACATTAAATGATGAACTCACCTGTATTTCTTGCTATCGTCCCTCTTACACTATAATGTACTTCCATAAAATACAACACAAAATCATAACTAAAGATAAGCATGTCTCATATAAATTTAAAAATCTGATCTCCTCCATGGGGAAAGAAAAGATTGCAATATTTATTTGTTTATCATTCATAAATAGTAGTTATGTATTATAACAACATCTATCAAATATCAATATCAAATCAACATCACATTGGTTTACATTTTACAATTAAATGCGTTACACATAGTTAATGTAATTGAGAATAAAGATTTGCATGCTTCGTGTTCTGTGTATCAAATGACATTATTGATATTAATCGTAAAATTTCCTTTGGAAAAGAGGGCAGAGCGGGACGGACACCGTCACTCAAATATCCCAATGCGTTTATTTATTTATTTAACTATTAGCCTCCTCCGTAACTAGGCTAATCATTTGCCAACTCCTTGGCCGTGGTTTAAAATAGCATTTAGTGTTTAGTTGCCTATAGATATATAAATATACTAAAATATAACGAAACCAGTACTCCTTCCTAAAAAGAAGTTGTCTATCATTTATAAAGTTAGTTATCTCTGTACATAATCTGTGATTAGTATATTCGTTTGCTCCTATTGCTTGCATGACGATGTAATGACAACGACAGAGATCAATCAATCAAAATAAATACTCTCATTACAAATACACACTACTACTACTACTACTACTACTACTACTACTACTACTACAATACATGGAAATGTAATCGGAATACTGCACCCTTCAACTGCACCCAAATACTTATAGTAATAATAATAATAATAACAATCGTAAACGTCTGTCCTAAACATAATTTGAATGGAAAGGAGCCTCCATGGCCTAACCTACAAATACAATACAGTTTCATATGGAAGTACTACATTTTAAAAACATTATGCAATTCAATATCCAATTCAAGAACAGTTATATTCTTTGTAAGCATGTAGGATAACTAGATCAATAATTAATTGCATATAAAATTTGTGAACATTTATCGTGTGACCAATAAAAATGCAATTGTTTTATACTGTTGATATTGCAATGAAGAATGTTTGTTTCTCGCTCTTATAACAAATTCCTTATACAGTGCTTTTGTATATAAGGATTTCAAAATAAAGGAATTTTCCCCTTCTGTGTAGTTGTCTTTAAGGCCTAAAAGTATCTTATGCGTTTAAAGGTACCTATGCATCTTAGGGTAATTAAGTACGGGCGGGTTATGAACTATTAAAATATTTTATATTTAAATCAGCATCAAAATTGTGAAACAATGTAACGTATAGTGAAGTGGACTTATATAGTTCTTCTACACATATTCCTTACAAAGGGAATGCACCATAGTTTCATGTCAGAGCAGGAGTCAGGGATTTCAGCTAATTGATTATGTAGGTGTGTGTGTGTATTGCTATGTTCTTTATTATGTTTATCTGCAAAATTGCAACTTGCAATTCAACTTGGGCAGCAGCAGCACAATCAAAATACAAAGCACAAGAATATATACTTTGCATACAAACAATTTTATTTTCCCTGTTCTCCATTTACCATTTAGCGGAGATGTAGAGTAAATGTAACGTACATACGTAGTACAACAGAACACAGTACGCAACACACTATGTTGTTATCGCAATCGCTCCATAGTTAATTATACCTTAGAGATTCCCAATTATAAAAGGCCCATTAATAAAGCCTACAACCTATACCTATCTTTACTATGAAGTTCTACCTGCTACAGAATACTACAAAAATATGAATCAATATAACTAGTATTGCATTGCATACCTCCATTTACGGATTTTAACTGACTTTAACTAGCGTAAACAAACATTTAGCACAGCAGTGCAGTGTAAGCATGCAGTATTTGGGAGTCAAGTTGAAATAAATTGAGAGAGACAAACAGAAGCCGCGTCAAGGCGAATGCAATTGCTTTTAAGATAAAATCTTGTTTGCATTTGTAGGAAGAGGTTGGGCTCTTCACTGCACTCTTCAATGCAGATTATTGTTTCCATTATGTTATCCCAACTTTTGTCTTACTTTTTACTTAAAATACTTTACTCACTAAAATATCGCCCTATTCCTGCAATCAGGATTGCCAAACTATCATCTGCAAATTTCAGTATCCTAAAGCAATTGGTAACCCACTCTTAAAAATGGTACGATATGTTGAAAAGTCCCAAACAACATATTTAGGCTGCAATTTTGGAATTGAATTCGAACATGAAATCCATACACAAAGTAAACAGATACCCACAGTTTTCAAAAATGTTTTTATAAAATACTTTTCGAACGTCGTTTCTATATGCACTGTGCAGATCAATTTTTTTTAAAATTTTTCAAACTTTTTCATAGGCCTGTGCATTAAGTACATTGCAAAATTGTCTTTTTTTGCAATGTATACGTTTATATATTCTCTAGATTTGTAAATACGCACGAAGAACATACAATTTGTGTCTGTTATAGTGTGCCATGCACACAGTTACTTACTTGTACTTGTATTCTACTGAACTGATCAAAATAAATTACATAAAAGGAAAAAGACGCTCCGCAACGGGAGATGACAAAAGAATACATTTAAAGAATCGCAAAGCCCATTGTTTCTCTTCTTTGTATGTGGAATTGAATTTCAAATAGTGTCACCCTTCCGACTTGACTTGACTTGAAAAAGAGACTTAATGGACCACATTTCACATTCACCTTCTTCTTGGTAATGACATCTGATGCTAATGTACATATAACACTATCCAAGTTTTTATTCAAGGCAACATTACATTTTACATTACAATACTCTTTTTACGTTCACATTACAAACTAAAGAAAAGACAAGTCTCACTGCACATGGCAGCGAAAGATGATATTTCCTACATATTTTAAATTAGCACTATTGTAAATATCTATTCAATTAGAATTTAAAATCATAGCTCAGACTAAATAAATATTATAAATTGCACACATGGAAATAATTTATCAGACACCGGATAAGTATATAAATATAAGTAAGGAAATCTGATCTTTCTTACTTAAGCCTTTCAGAAATTATCTAACATTTTAAGATTTTTTAACTGTACCTTCCAAAATTGAAAAAAATGAATAATTTCCACCCATTTCCATTTATTAATAATATTAAAGCATATTAAGAAAATAAATATCCAAGTTCTGTGGAATGAATGACACTTTAGTTTTTGTTTCTTCCTAATTCAATATTTTCAAACTCCATCGCCAAATGTTATTTTTTCACTTCTGGTGAGCATTCAATCACACGCAGATGTACATTTATAAACTGTGATACTTACTTAATTTATGTGTGGATATTTAAGTTGAATATTAACCTGTGCAAACTACAAAAGAAACAAAATAGAGAACTTGAGAAAAAAGGGAAAACGTCATCTTGTTAGTTTCTCAAAATAAATAAATATGATGAATAATGGCCCATTTTCATGCAAAATATTTTTCACTTGCTCCACAACCAACACACAACAATTTAGTTGATGTGATAGTTCCCCCGTGATTTAGAGTCTCAAAACCTCAATCTCTTTCTTTTCAATAGGTAGCTATTCTATAGCTATTGAAACTTTAGTGTGGAGTGGAGCAGCTACTCCAATGTTTATGAAACATACTTTCAAAAATGAAAGATTTATTTGACTGGGGCAGTTAGTTATATTACATCAACATCTCGGAACTATATTTTATATTTATATTACCTACCCTACCCAGCACACTAATGCATGTAGACTTCTACCGGTCATTCTCAAGACCCCTTTTTCAAACCATAATCCAAAAATATTATACTGCTAAATTTTAGAGCCATTTCCACACACTGCGTGAAAAAATCTTTCCATAGAGGAATTACTTACATCCAAAAAGAGTTTTCTACTTGACTTAAGATCAATGTATAATATTTTTCCACAATTTTGTATACAATTTTATTATTACCTACAGACATTCCTATTTCCCATTCAAAAATATTAAGTATGCATTTACAAGATATGCTAAACTATTATTATTTTGTTAAAATTGTACCAAATTCCCTACAAGTGCCTTTCAGACTAAAAATTCTTGAGATAGTTGTTCCGTATAAATGTTTCTTTTATTTACGAGGGGTCTTGATAATGTATGTCCACTATCTCTACAGATGATCATGTATCATATTAGTAATGGACATACGTACGTGCTTTTCTCAATTATATATAGGAGGGAGGTGTATAAGAAATTTGCCACCTGTCTTGTCTTGTCTTCATCATCTAATTTAATCCTTGTTTAAAAGATAGAGTGGAATATTTATTGCTCGAGTGCCATGCCATGTCATGCCAGCCAGCTACACACTAAAACATATATGCAAAGGTTAAGCAGTTAAGCAGTTAAACATTTAAACTCTATCTTTTCCCATATCTCTTTTTTGCATTTATGTATGTACAGATAGTTACTTATTTGCACAATGAAAGGAAAAGTGAATAAGTAGATTCTCTTTTCCTATTCCCATATTCCCAACTATTCTACGTAAGAAGGTGGGTGGATAGTACTAATATCATTAAATACGTTGCTAACTGGCAGACCATAAGTATGGTGAGTAGTAGTGTGTACGTCGTACGTAGTCTATGTACGTACTGTATTTACTTATTTAGTTCGCTAATCGTAAGCTCAATAAAATAAATATATTTTTAAGTACAACACTACGCAATAAATTACGTTTGTTTACGGCTTGGGCTTGTGCTTGAACGCACCTTTAAAAATATTTACTTTGCCACGGTATTCGCCAAAAATTTATTGATTTAGCACAAAGCACTGATACTTTGCTTTTTTAAGTGCAGCTAATTTGGCCACACTTTTAAATTGATACGGTACACACATTTAGTATTTATAATGGAATATATACTTATTAGTACCAAATTGCAGAGATTAATTTATATTCTTTTAATTCAAATGTTTGCGGGCCACTCGTGTTTTTTGAAAAGTATTTATTATTTTGTTGCTAAATAAATAAATATCATGTAAAAATAAAGAAAATCATGAAAAGTAACAAATTGGGGGCCCTAAGCCTAATCAACCACCAATAATTATTAATTTAAATAACTAACATAACATGGATATTTCAATCTACAACGACAGATAAATAATACAAATTAAAAAATGCATAAAAACTAACCAAGGAAATTATTAGACAAGGTCTACGTAAGCATACGTTGCTTACGTAGGTAAACGTATAATACAATAGTATTGTAAATAGTAAATACATGATGTGCGTGCATCCATCTAATTTTGCACAGTGAAGTGAACAATAAGGGTGTAAACGCTAACAATGAACTATTTATATGTATATAGATAATAGATACTCAAGTTCATGTCATATTTAAATAGTACAACCTTTCCTCTGTGTACACACTTTAATGTAATATTATAATATTTAATTTGTTCAGACTATTAGCCATAGCATAATTATCCTTGCGTATAAACACATGTGCCACAACCACACGCATAAATATATACTGACTTTACCTATATGCCATGCTTACACAAATGATACATTATGGTTCCACTAATTTAAGAACACGCCTTAAAGATAAATAAATTATAAGTAAATTAGGTATACCCCCAAAATGCTCACTCCCTTCTCTCGCTTTCCTAATTTAATATAGTTAACTTTTTTATTTATTTATTTATTCATACATTTATCAATAAATAAAACTTTTGTGAGCTGCAGAGTGAGGACACGCAATTAAAACTTTTGAAATTTAGTACATATCGGCATAATTACAACTATTGAATGCATTTTAGCAGAGAATGTGTACAAATATTGAAGAGTGCTATCTGATAATTAGTGTGTAGTGTGTAGTAATGGTGTGAAAGTGAAATGACCCACGCCTTTGGGTTTCGTGAGGATAATATAATATAATAGTTGATGGCGAGTGAGTGATAGCATTTGTTTGTAAACATTAACGCATTAACGCACTATTGGACTCGTCTGAACTGAAGAATTGAACTTGTAATTCTTGTAATGTGTTCCTCGTTTTCTTTATTTATGCATTTATGGATTTATTCATGAAAGGCGATGAGGATTCGCTGTGTACAATTGATTCGCTCAAAGATTAAGATAAAAGGGCACGACGTCCGTCTCTTTTAGATTTTTATATTATATATTGTCAATATATATAAATATAGGCAGGGCACGGATATTTATTAACTTATTTGTTCAAATTTTCATGTGAAGTGTGGAGCTTAAGTGAAGATTATGGACAAAAAATATATTAAGTTTTTAAGGTATTTTGAAGATATAAATTATTTTTAAATATTATAAATGACTTTTAATTTTGCTCCAATTTTTGCAGTTTTACGAGAACACGATTAAAGATTTATCAGAAAGACATAATTTGTTTACATTTACAATTACAATTTGACGTCATATGAATATTAATAATTATATTAATTTTTGGTATTAAGATAAATATTTAGCACTTTTTCCAGTAAATTATATATAGTATTTGAATATGCCATGCATATCTGTATTGAATCAATAAATATCCTTACCCTGGCTAATATGGCATCTTAGCCCATTTATCTTGCTATTATCCGTGGGAGTGTGCAAATTTTGCATAAATGCTAATACCTATTGAAGTTCATAGTAGAAGACTGAGCTATAAATATGCAAATGCCCACTTATTAAGTAGATAGATAGATAAGGAGAGACGAGGAACAGACAGACAGGTAAATAAATAGTTAGACATTAGACAGACAAGCAAAGCAAGACATGCAGATAAAGGTGAAAGATAAAGATAATAGTGTTATGCTATCATATTAGTATTATCACTCTTGTGTTGTGTTCACTTTATAATTTCTATGCGATGATATGATGTGAGAAAAAGTAAAACTGTATTTCCAATTCCAAGCTGTCATCTCATCGTAAAATCCCAACTCATCTAAAATCAGCTATCTGCATGTACAAAGAAATGTTTTAGCACAATTCACTCACTCACTCTGTCAAGTTAAAGTGACAGGACATCTACACAAAATACTCTTTCAACAACATCTTCTACTTAAAACTTAAAAGGCCGGCACCTGCCTGCCTCACTTATCTTAAATGTATTTATCTGTATAGGTAACGTACATTAATCTACCAATACTCATCATACACGTACATTTAGCATTAACAATGAATAATAATAATGAGACAGTAGATAAACATTAGACATTTACATGAGACACAAAGTTACATTATTTTTGGATATTTTTTTAACAAATGAGGCAAAGTGGGCAAAGTTAAGAAAAAAATATTCCTGCGTGTGTCCGTTTAATATCTGATAATATCACGGTCATTTTCTGCAATTTTAGTTACACTAATATCTATAACAATATGTATATATACTTGTAGACACAAGTATCAAAACTTGCCATTTATGTCAAAACACACCGCTCCCTTTGATCAATTTAGAAAATTTAAATTTTTTTGATAATTTCATTACACTTTTGTCCATGTAAGTAAATATTAAAATAATCCACAAAGCGAATGAACAAAATCATATATTCTGAGCAAAAAGTAGCTTTTTAATGGATTTTACGTGGCAGTTTCTAATTTTTTTGCAATTTTTATCATTCGCAATATTTTTGTTTACCTAATACAGATAAATAGGTAAATGAATATTTACATTCTAATTTGTCTTCGTTTTAACGTATTTGTTTGTCACGTTGAAAAAATGTATTCTTCGTGTGACTTTTTTAACAATGTTGTGAACATTCCACTTTTATTTTCTATTTTATAGAGCTTAACTGATACGCATTGTGGTAACTATCGACATTAGACATCCAGGTCACAAAACAGAGTTGAAACTTGTAGTGTATAAGTGTATACTTACTTATTAGAGAAGTGTTGAATGAGAAAAGCAAAATGTTAAGTACATACAAGCATAGATTGATATTTAGTAGCATAATATGATAAATAAGGGTATAGGATAAATTGGTAAATATCTGTAAATGAGAAATGAGGAGAAACTAGAGAAGGCATTAAGAAATACCCACACAGACTGCAGAAGAATAAAATTGTTTTGTTGTGTCTCAAGTCTCATCTTCCCATTGAATGAATTGAATTGTTGAGATGAGATGAGAAGACTCCTTTTTCATTTACTAACACAGTTTAGGATTTACGACATGACGATAGGATACGACCTAGACACAAAATGCACACTTGGCAGTGCACACCACAACAATAAACGATTTACCATTTACACGAGCCCCCCTTTTAATACATGCACTCAATATATCACATTAACTTTTGTTGTCGTTATCTCCGTTGTTGTGTGTAGTTCTGATAGCTTTACATGTTCTACTGCTATCTGTATATTCATAAATATAAAACATACTTATAAAAGTAAATAATATATATTATATACACTATTATAGGAAGAAGTATGTAGCAGAGATGATAAAGCGTGAGGCGACGTGACAAAGCTGGCAGAGTGCAAATTACGAATAAACTAGAAATATCTCTTTGTATTCATGAGAGACATTTTCAGATTCTGAGGAGAGCAAGTCAACAGACGAGGACAAGAGATTTCAATTAATCTGACAATTCAGTTCCTTTCCCAAAATATTTTCACAACTTGCGAACTTTAATACTCGAATGCTAAATTATCAAGTTTCGCCAATTTACTAAAGAGCACTTATTTCCTTTAGCTTGGCTTGGCTGGAATTCTCTATTAGTATATACATACATACATACATAGTTTACTCTGTATCAGACCAGGTTGTCTCAAACTGTGGAATGCTTTCATATTGTCGTACAATAACAAAAGAATAGTCAAGCCATGAATTGCAGGAAACTTTTTCATGAACATATCTTGAAGTGGAGCAAATAAGGCTATTACACTTGCCTTGTTTTTTCTATAGTCTGATCTAATATTTGGTGTCGTTTTTCCCATTTACATTTTCCTTTTTAATACTCACTTTTTCAAAAGCTAAAAAATCAATCTTCTGTCTCTGGAGTTGTATGTAGATAACATTTTATCTCTTTTCTGCAAGTTAACACAAAATTGGGCAACGACAAAGTTGAGAAGCATTCGGGATTTTGAGACAGCCTGGTATCTGTTTAAGTAAGTCGGAAACGCAAATGTAACAAAAGTGTAACCACAAAATCATAGATCACGAGTTGAGAGTAGTATTTCACTTGATTCACATTTCTACACTCATATTCCACATAAATGTAAAGTATTTGAAGAAGATGAATAGGAGCGACATTCATTCATTAATTCACATTACATTATCTTGAATAGCTGAAACTTGACAGAGTTTCGAAGGAATTGAGGCCCCGAGGTCAGAGTCAGCTCATCACCAACACAATTTATATTATTAAGACAACTAACAGTCTCTCTGGCAGAGAACCCTCATCATCATCTTAACCATAAAACAAAGCAATTCACCACACACACGTTCTTATTCGACTTTCATACACACTCAATAATAAATATAATAACAACAATAACTAAAAGGAGTCCATACACTTTCCCATTCACAACATTCATTTTTCATATTATCCTATTTACTATTTACTTATAGTGTTAACATGTCTATAGATGTATTGTATTACTTTTTTGTTAGTATGTACTATTATTGGATTAGTAAAAGATGACAGGTTCATACTTATAGGCGCCGTGCAGACGCAGAGTTGCACTTCATCGTTATTAATTATTATTAATTGATCTTCATACTCACAACAATCACAATTTAAATTATTGTAGGTATCTTATCTATACTATGTAGGTACATACCACATATTTATACTTTAACAGTGCAGTTCTATCAACAGATTAACCAATTCGGATTAATCTCCGTTGTATTTGATCACTTATTTATTTAGTGTCAATTTCTATCTGTTTTATGCCAAATCAGGTTATCCTGCTTTCAACTTAATCCGTCTCAGCCTACCCTGGACGTTTTATTTATTTTTATTTAAGAGAGGATAATGCATAATGGTGATGATTCAACTTAAATTAATTAAAAGTTAACGTATACCGAATTACCGTATCCATTAACACTTTATTATATTGTCTTTATGTATGGATATTTAAAAGTAAAAGCAAATAGTCTTGCCTGTGTAAGTAACAATTCTCAATTAGCTCTCAATTAGCATTCGAGAAACGTTTGTCCTCTTGCTCCCTTGCACCATTCGTCGTCCATCCATTTCATTGCCCATTCAATAGTGTGTCCATGCCCAACTTTATTTCATATGGTCAAGTCAAAGCAAGACAGGCCACTAACCTAGTTAAGGAAACATTGCACTTCTCTGAGTAAAACTCAAAGTAAATAAAAACATGCACATAACACATTCACAAATATGTCAAAGACCTCTCAATATACAATTGTTGACCAATAATGGGAGATCGCCTTTTAAACTTGCAGATACGCGGAATAAGTTTTCCGTTGCAAATATTTGCAAACTTTTACTACACACAGGCAGATGCAACTACTCCAGCTAATTATTTATTATTGGTCATTGGTAAAAGTGTAGGTACTGCAATTCCACCCACTTGCACTTTAGTAAACCTTATGCACACATTGCTACATGTATTTCCCATAGAATTTGTATATAAGAGTATTTCTCATACATACAAAGCTAATATAATTAAATTAAGTTGACTAACTGACTCAGTCACTCATTTATTAGAAATTGGACTCTGATTTGGAGTTCGTGCCAATTTATGGTTGCAGTGTTCTCTCTGTGCAAAATTCTACTATTAAGAATAACCGGACTTATCAGTCAGTCAGTCAGTGGAGTGGAGTTCATTCATTCATCGAATCGATAGACTTTTTGCTTTAAAGTGCAGTGGATAGTGCAATCCCTATTAGCACAGAAAACATGTGTTTTATGCAAAACAACCATTATTCATCATCATCATCATCATCATAGCTAATAACATACGCTATTATGCACAAGCCAAAGCATGTCTTTCTTCTTTCCTATGACGGTACGTACGTGGTACGTGTGTGTTTGCAAATCTGCATACAGAGAGCAACACACTTTTGTAGGTTGTATCAGTTGTAGGTATAATAAGTAACATGCAGTAGGAATGTACCGTCGACTCAACGTACGCGACGAGACGACCGCCGCCGTGTTGTTGTCGAATGTTGAGTAAGGCACAAGATATAATAATATAATATTATAGTGTGCTCGCAGTGTAAGTAAAAAGTGTTTTTATTTGAGACGCTCTTCTATCTCACTCTAATGAGTGTGATCTCGCATCACATACATCCCATCATCTGTATCTCCTTATTCACCTCCTCACTCCTCACCACACAACTTCACAACAATAAAATCTACACTTTCAAATACAAAAATCGTCAACTCGACTAAAATTTTTGCAAAATATGCTTCCACTTTTTAAAAAATTTGAAATGCTATTGTACAGTGCCATGTACATTTTATGTCGAAAAATAATATTATGTGTGTACCCAATTTTGCCAATTTCCTTTGGCATTGTAAGTAAACAAAATTGCAAAACTGCATGTGAAAATAATTATGGCATTAGCCATTTTAAGGTACCGCAAATACGAAACTACTCAATCGTATATTTATGGGCACATAAACTTTCAGTTTAAATTTCCTTTGAAATAGGCCTATTACTAATAGAATAACTTTTTTTAATGCCCTCTGGTCCATACTTATTACTTACGATTAGCACAAATTGAAAATATAATAAGTACCCTTCCTATGTAACTTATGCACACAGACAGTAAACAAAACTAGGTATGCATCTTACACAAATACTCATCTTAAGCAAGAATTTTTAAATAATATTTAAGATATACAAGAATTACAAACTACTACAAACGATTTGACACCCAAAATATTTTGCATTTTTTGAATACCTTCATACTTACTTGCAAACCTATACTATAGTTATGCACATAGTACAGATAATTACTATATCTAAAACTGTATTGATTCAATTCCCATTCCTAAATAATACTTGCTAAAATATTAAGCAACGACATTCATGTAAACATTTATTGTTAATAATATCTACCTACATTATCCACATACGTATTTGCATTGATGTGTAATCAGTTGAGTTAATGTAACAGTATTATGGGCAAGACACGCAGAGATCATCTATTCCAACAAATGGGGTGATATTTATTCCAAAGCTAATTGTTTCCTCATTGCATTCTATTACACTCGAATTCGCAATCCCATTCTTCTACTATACATACAGTACAGTACAGAGTACAGAGTCACAGAGTACAGATCATCAACAATCCCCACCTCACTTACGTTGAATGAATTAAAGTGTCTGTATATAAGTACATATGGCTATTTGTAATAGAACGCTAAATGTCATATAAAGACATAATGATAGTTTACAATTCAGAATACAATAGAAAACAATGGCGCAATGTAACGCGGTAGTTTTGCAGCATTTTTTCGATTTGATCAACACAATGACAATGTCATGAAACGCACGCCACACAAATTAGAAACGAATGCACATGCATTATGTACATACGAATATAAAATAAAAGTCAATTGTTATGATTCATGGTAATGTCTCATCTTCCTACTCCACAACACGCTAAGGGTCATCCATAATAAATGTTTTATAAGCTAGTCTCTCAATGACATGACCCATGTGGACCATTCTGCCCACTTATTAAAATCGACTATCGTAACTTAACTACCCAGGCATCGCTTCCCCATTATTGCCGACGCTGTTTATGGGCGATACCTTCCTATCAAAACTAAAAAATTGTAGAAAAATTAATTCGTGCTGTGTATTGTGTATCATTATCAGATTCCCCATGATACTAGGAAGAAATGAGACGCATATTTTTTATATTTATAAATTATTAATGGTCGATATATTAAATAAATGAATCAAGTAGTATCTTTATAGGTGTATAGGTACAGTGTACAGTTATTATTGCAATCCTGGTCTGGAGATAAGTATGAAAAAGCGTCCTGATAACTAATACAAAGTAATTGTACCGATCTAGAGCACTAAAACAATAGAATAACTGAACTACATATTTACCTATTTACTAGATCATCGATCATCACTTTCTCACCTTTTACCAAAATCACTATGTAGTAATAACAATAACAAAGCATTTTGACTTAACTTGGCTGGACTTCATCGCATAAAAAAGTTAAGTAAAGCAACTTCATTCACTTTACGCACAAGACATTCCACACACGCCAAAACGAGTTGGTTAATCAACAAAATAATTTAAGTGTTTACCAATTATGTCGTTATCTTACAAAAATTCGTAACCTAATTAATATTTTGCTTTCTGTTTTAACATTATCTATCGACTATCTATCGATCCATTGACTTACATTACACCACACATGTACATGTACACACTCAATATAAATTACTTAAACCAAATTGATAATTTTGTTGATCGGACCACTTGCTTATTTATTAGTTTACTATATTAGTATGTACCTGTGTACTTGCATGCTACCTTATTCACTTTCGGCAAGTATTACTTCATAATTTTTATTTATTATAATTGACAAAATAGTTGTTTCTTGCACCTAAAGTCTTTTAATTTTTTAAATCTTCACACAATTACAACTAATCGTTCTACCCTCAATTTTATTCACATTGCTTAATTATTACCTCTTATATCTCATTTTCACTTTAGTATCTATGACAAACATCCATTAATTTAAGCATGAGAACATGAGAGTTGTAATTGTACTCATAAACTATGTAATTGAGATGTCTAAGATCTCAGTGTTGTCAAATTTTTTCATTATATTTTGTAACCTATTTAAATATGACTACAAAAACTGTGAACACTTTGTTGAGTTAATTATCTACTGATAACGCTAACTAAATACTCCGCATTGCATTGCTAATCATAAATGGGAAATGTTGAAATATTGTCGTGTCTTTCTTAATTAAGATACTGAAACCAATTTTTCTCCCCATTCCACAATAACAGTCATCCTTTATTTATTTATTTCAATATTTGTATTTAGAAATGCGTAATAATTTTTTCTACTCATAAATATTAAATCCTTCAAATAATATGCGTACGCAACAAATAATGTAAAAAATCCAGATAATGTTTGTCTGTGTGTACAGATGCTATGAAATTGATATGTATTTCTATCATAATATTCAATAAACAGATATTTAATAATACAATGATTTTTATATTTTATGTTTACATTAGAAGTTTGCAAAAAATCTCATTATAATTTTTATTGTTAAATAAACAAAATTCATGAGATTGTGTTCTTTGGACTTCGAAAATTATATTTTGTGTGGCCTGCCTGTCTGAATATTAGTATACTGTGTAAATCATATAAAAATTGTGTAAGTAGTTGGAATGCCGACACAGAATCAGAAAGTACAAATAGGAATATATGTGTAAGTATGTGTAGTGTAAGTAGCGTAGTAAGGATTCTGTAATGTGTTGTAGAAGGTTGAAAGATGAGAAAATCTGCATTTATTTATTTTGTCCAGTTGACCAATAAATCATAATTAAGTTTAACTAGAAACCTACCTACATTTATGTATCTACTATTTATGTATACTATTTGTACATAGCTATGTAGTATATCGCACAGGATACACTGACGTGGTGTGCTCTTTGTACATACTTTATCCTCATAACGTAGCCAAATATTGCATTAACTCCAGCTCAGGTTGGAAATGGTTTATTTAATGTCCATTTTACAAGGAGGACATACATAACAATGTTTACTATACACTCACACGCGCTATATAGCAAAGAAATATTATTCTCTCTCTCTCTGTATGGTATCATGGCTGAAAGTTACAAAAGACTCACATTTTGCATACATGAATGAACGAGATATTTATTATTACATAGCAGATAGCACTACATATTATTATGCGAGTCTCCCTTCAATATAGGTAGGTAGGATGAATGGATGCTTATAAATATAATAATAAAAAGAAGAATAAACTGTAAACATTAGAGAACACACAAGCATTCTAGAGAATAACGTCTAGGTACTATAAGTATAGCAGTTGACGTGACAAGTTCACATGAAGATCTAATTTATGAGTCTCCAATGCAATTCAGTGAATTGCTAATTCATTTTTTAACAAATGGGCAAGGAATGCAGTTTGCATAATAACCCACTCCATAAAACTATACACTAATACTAGATACGTGTACATACGTAACGTACGGAAAGTAAACGACCAAGTTCACTTGTATTTCCAGAGTTCAAATATCTTGTATTCCCAAATTCAAAATCATTAGTCTTAATGAATGGCCCTTTCTTCTTAATATACCTATAATATCTTTGCCCTAGCTAAATAGGTTCTAATTTTTAATATGTATTTTAAATATTCTAATCTACAAAGAAAGGACAAGTAATTAGAATGAGCATCTATTGATCAATTTCCATTACATGCACCCATACGCATACATACATAAGAATACACACTGTGGCTGTTAATTAATTTGATGTGTAGGTATATAGGGACATATTGCATGTGTATGGGTAAATGAAAGGATTTCTTGGAACTACATGCAAATGATTTATGTATAGATTTAAGTGTAAAGAATTAATAGAAGATTTTGGCGACTGAAGTTTAAAATTGCAGTCAATGCATTGAAAAAGGTAAAAGAGCAAACGAGTCTGATGATTCCTTGAAGTCAATTCAATTCCTAAATAGAATCGATCATAATATGCAAATATCTATGTAGCTAATAAATGCACAGGTAAGTATGTAAGTAGTACATTTTAAGTATGTGGCAAAGTAAGTTCATATTTATAGTAAGGTAATTCAATATTCACTGTATGCATATAAAGAGCATTCTTCCTACAAACAGTCTTAGTGGATAGATCTTGGTAACAGTAACAGTCCTTGCATATAGGGGAATTCCTTATATGAATTATCTTTTAAGTGACTGAGAAAACCAATAAAAGCGTGCAATACTTGACTAAAGATGAATGTATTATATTTTTTCCACAACTTGGGCTACCTTTTTAATGTTTCTTGTACACTTTTCAATTTACTATTCGATTATATAAGTTAAGTATGTAGACAACCACAAAATGAGCTTAAATATTAGAAATTGGAGTCCATATGTCCAAAATTCCCTATAAACGTCGTCCCACCCTAAAAGTTGTGGAAAGATTTGTTCTAGCGAGGCTTCCTTGTACGAGAATCTTTTTGCGTTTAGATGAAGACCAGTACTATAATTTTTACATGTAAACTAAACAAATGCTCCAAAACTCGTTGCATATTGGACAATTTCTTTACAACCGAATGCTTATAAACAAATGCACTGGATGTATTACGTATGCTCTGCTGCATATTATGTCTGGTCTAGTTGATTGGTTTGGCTAAAGGATTTGATATTGCATTGTCTAAATGAGTGGTCCATGGCCAGGCCAGTCCATCCAAATCCCAATAGAGATTTTCTATCACAATGCAATTTTCTATTTTTATGAGTGCAATGAACCTTGCAGTAGTGAATAGTGTAGAGAGTCTTATTTAACTGCCTTCTCCTATGTATCTGCTATACTAATATAAGTACTGAAACTCATCTTCTTCAGAGTGTCATGTGTAATGTAGCCTTATAGTCTGTCTAAGACTACGCACAGACATACAGGGACGATAAATAGGAAGTCCATGAATGAGTTTTGACTTTGAGATGAAATGAAACAGACTTTACAGCATCTCACAGCTTCTACAGCCAACTAACTAATAATCCACTTACCTCAGCTACTTATACATACATTATTATTATTATTATTTTTATTATTATTGTATAGCTATCGGACTCTTGGCTGCATGTCTGTCAACCTGTCTGCTTGACTTGACTCTACTTTTCCCATTTCCTTCCACTACTATACATGCAAATACATAAATACATACACATAACTATAAAATAACATAACAGTGGACTCCTCTGCAGTAATAATCCGTCTGCCGTATTAAGTATACAAAATAAACGTGCAGTAAAAGGTGCTTAAAACTATTAAAAACAAAAGAGAAGGATTATGAGCATTGGGGTATCTATACTGATACATAGGAAGATCCTCAATTATCCACAGGTGTGCACAATGATCTATTTGTCTTGACACTGACACTCCTGCTCTCTATGTAGAACTAGATCACATAAATTGCATAAAATCCTTACATATGTAAGTATTTTATTATAATCCTCCGATTTGTAGAAGTACTCGTATATAATACAAAGAATTAAGAATACAAATAGTTTAAATAGTAAAGGAGTTCTATTATCTATTTTTATGCATCTATTCTATGCAATTGTATCGTAGAAATAGAAAATATTTACAAATTATGATAATTCTATTAAATTAACTGTGAATAAAACATGCAAATCAAGATTAAGCTAAGTCATTAGTTGCTACACTCAAATTCAACCCATTGCCTATGTCCAATATGTTCAATAGGCCCTTACAGAAATTATTATATTGTTCATTTAAACTGTATATCATCCTATGCATAATTATTTCCAGTTTGGATGCCATACCATGAAACTAATATTCCATTCTGTGTAGCAAAGGAGTTCCATTCCAAGTTCATTAAATAATTTCTGAGCTATGGCTCTAGTTCCTATTTGGCAAGCCAACAAACAAAGACGGCTCATTAAACTTTCATCCGCGTGGGAGTCATCACCACTTGCACAGATCTTCATATAATCATACTATATTCATATACACATATACCTATAGGTACAGATATATTAAATGTGTGTTCAATGTACTTAATAAGAATATTTAACTCGTAATTAGTCGATGAACACAATAAGAAAATATTTCTCTCTGTTTAGTTTGCCAACAACTAACTACAGTATAAAGGTCAGTCTTGTCATTCATTGTCATTAAAGTAACGCTCAACAATTGGAAAGCATTAATTAATATAATTATAAATATAGCGTACTCTGAATCCCAATTGGTAAAAGCAATTTCTAAGTGTAGGTGTTATAATTAGCATTTCCTGCTCTATATTTAATATTTTCAATAAACTAAGTAAATACTATAAATGTGACACGTTTATTAAAAGTTTATAATTTTGTCGAGGACAGTGACAAGGATAACGCTATTTAGCACTGAATTATACTTTTCATTAGCTACATTAATTATTTACTTAAATAAAAATCATCACATTACAACACGCCAGTGTTTTAAAAAATTATAAGTGACCAATACTTATTTTGCCCTGGATATATATAATTACTAGTAAAAATTAATTACCTAATTCAGCAACTTTTGGCTAATTGTGCACTGGAAAAGAGTCGTAATTAGATAGGCACCTACTTCTATTCGGCATTTAAAGCCTTTGATAGTCCTCACTTGATTTGATATCCTGTGTGTCTGCCCTCTTCATGGAATAGACCAATGAACTTTGTGAATCAGTGATTAAATACAAATAGAGTACAAACTAAGCAAGTATAAGAGATAGAGTGCATTTGTAATTTTGTCTATAGTCTATAGCTGTAGATGTTAGCCCACCATATAAATATAAATATAAATAGAGCATTGTAATTTTATGTGTAATGATTCCAGTCAGTTGGGTTGCGGTTGTATTGAAGTTCATTCGAGAGAAGATGAAGTTGAAGCCGGAGGAGGAAAAGTTCTGAAGAGTCGAGATCAGACAATTGCAACCCAATCGCCACATCACATCACAGCAGATAAAATCTCACTCTCTTGTATTCTTCAATCGATCTCTGACTGTTGTACAGAAGAACAAACACTTAAATAATATCTCTCTATATAAAAATTCATCTCTAAAAAGGGCAATGCGTTAAGGATGTCAGAGAGCAATTACAATTTTTTATATATAGTAAATACTCATACGTAATATTTTTGTGTTTTTATGTATAGTAAGAATTTAATATTTATGCAATACTTTTTATGTCCAGGCAGTTATAAATCAGTAGACGAGTCACTAGGCAAATCATATTTAAATATTTTTAAGAATGAAAAATGAATACCTTAACTGTATTGTTGTAAAATAGAAACATTTTCAAACTTTTAAATTAAACTATTTACTTTTTACTCATTTTGATTTTATTTTGTTTATTCTGTAGATAAATGTAAATTGTCACCCTCATTGTCAGTTTAGAAAAGACTTAAACTAACAATTTTTAACAAAATAAGAGATAAAGGGCCTTAACGATGTTTACAAAATGTATTTATTTATGATCGTGGATTTGCATACTTGGTATACAGTATGTGTTAGTCATGAAAAGGTTACGATCTAACGAAGTGTTTAAATATGTAAGAATCTTGGAAGGATTTCCAAGATTTCTCCAACTTTGAGAATTTCGTTGCACTAAACTTGTACACCCACCAAACCTCAACCGACAAACTTTCATCTGTCTACCAACTCTAACTACACTATTAGGTAATTCTAGACTTTAGACTATAACACCATTACTAGTACTAGCACTGTACAACTAGAGACTTACGCTATTTGTATGTAGAGTATCTGTACTAGTAGTAATTGTAAGAATATTATTATTAACTACATAATCTAAAGAGAGAAACAAATGTTAAGTCTGATTGTGAGAGACGCTTATATGGAATTTCGCAACTATTTATAATTTTTTTCCCTACCCTGTGAATGTTTAGTTAATTTGAATAGTAATAGGAAAGTACTATTAAAAAGGCATACAAAATTGTCGAACAATATAATACGTTAGTCAAGTAGAGAAATTGTATCTACATGCTATTGGTATAAGGAATTTCCATTTATTGTTTATGCAAGGATATTAGCAAGTTCTCGAGATTCCTTACATGTGGAATGCACTTTATATAACATTTATATTATTTTCTCCGAAAATCTTTTCCCCACAAACTACAACATGTTCCCACTGATAGTAGGAATGGAAATGAAAATGTAAGTTCTCAAGCTTTACTGTTTGCAAAAGTTTTTGCCAAAGGAGTTCAAGATTCAAGATCTTGCAGCACCAGCACCAGCTCGACTTGACATAACAGGCACCATATCAAAAAGGCATATGATCTCCAAACCAAGCCACAGCCACAACATGCGAAGAAAACTTACGTAACCCATTAAATATACGTACCAGCGTTATTCAAGACCTTTCCCACACAATTTGAATCCTCAAGGCTGTAAGATAAAGTTCACAAGCTAGTGTACATATAATATAATACATATAATTATGGGGTTTCAAGAGGGGACACTTAAACACTGTCCCATATTTAATGCTTACAGTACATTTTAAATATTTATTGAATTGAACTACAGCTGTGCGAATTAAGTACATTTTTCTACTTATCACTTGGGAGTACGCATTTAGCAAACAAATCATTAGAACTTTTAAAATAACCCGCTATGCTAATTTGAATATTTGAATGACATTTCTGAGACGTTTATAGTTTTGGGATTTCTAGGTGCTAATTTCTTTTTAAACATTTGCCTACTTACCGTGTGAGGATTTTACATTTTTGAAGCATTCAGGTGGGACCCTGACAGACTGATTAAAATAGAAGGTTCTCCTCTCTACACTAAGGAATATGATATTATTCAAGTTTAACTATAAACCCCAAGATCAGTTCCATTAGATAAACTCTGAGGTTTTTAATATCGAGCGATGGCTATATCTGAATTCTGAATAGAGTTCCATTTAATAAAGCTGCATACGGAATACGGAGCCATTCCATGGATATATAGCTATAGTTTGTATTCTAGGGAAGATCTTCTCAACTCAACTCAACTCAAGTCAACTTTCCATTAGACAGAAAGTTTTGGAAGTGAGTTGAGTTGGAAAACTATTCATAGTCAAAGTTTGTCTCGCTTTATAGCATTTGGCTTAAGTACATAAAATGGTTAGTTAAGTGTCCTCCCTTAACTTTAGCTCCTAGTAAGTAATAATAGTTTTCGACTTTTAGATTATAACCTAACCTAACACCTACTAATACTTCCCATAACATTATACGACATATATATTAAATATTATTATGCAATATAAACTTTATCGCTAAGTATAAGCTTACACATAACTAAAAGTAATGCAATAGTCGAGTCTTTTCATTGATTATGTAGATTTAGTGCTAAATTCATTGTCAATATCAAAGCCAGACATTCAATTCACGAATAAAAATTCGCATTGATTGCTTCACGCTCCCGTAGAATTAAATGTTAACGCTAAAAGGCAATCTTCCTGCAGTATCTTACCTACACTACATAAAGAAATCACTTTTATCTCCCCATAACCTAAATGAATACTATAGAGAAGTTACACGATACAATACAGGCGAAATGGTAGTAAAAGAATATTTTAAAGATAAGCCACTGATATTGGCACAAATTAATAATTTTTGAAAAATTGTCAAGGGAAGGAAACCGAGGCAATGTTTTGAATTCTTTTTAATTTTTAATTCAATCAAGATCGGGACAATTGTTTGAAAACTTTTATAGATCGGGTCGTTTTTTGAAGTACTTTCAAACAGATTTTTATGAAAAGTTTTCAAAATTTTTAAACATGGACGCTAAGGAGTCTCGATCCAATCTCTAAAAGACACTCAACTCAATGTTTTTTCACTTAGATGCCACACTGCAGAAGTGCAGACTACACACCTGGCCTAGCTGATTGTACTGCATAAGTAAGCTTGTACCTACCACTTCACGCTTGTAGTATTAGGGCACGTACTACTCTTTGTATTGCAAGCTGCATGCCTAAACAACTTTCATTATTACTTTACACTGTCTTAACCCTGGGCTTGATGAAATTGAGTTTTTTGCGGATACTTGTACATAAATATAATATGCATTGAATAATACAAAGAGGTTGACTGACGCGACGGCGGATAAATAACTATCATCAGTTCCTATCTACAGAATATTATGAAAGAATAGATACCTATAGATACCTATAGTAGTTGGGAGTAGAGTAATGACTCGATTTGTCTTGACCGTAAGCCTACGCTACGAATTTGCATATACGAATTCATAATTTGGACAATAATCTATTCTACTCACACAGTTGTCCGTACGAAAGGGAATTTTCGTCAATCAGGCATACAACACACCAGACTACATATTACAATATATAGACCATACATTACACTCAGCAGACCAGCACCAGACACAAAAATGTAGGGGGACCTACAAAAATTATGTTTTTAATATCAACAAAAAATGCATTCAAAATACATGTCTCTTATTTTTATTTCTGCAAAATGGCACAAAAATCGGCATAATAGCCAAATAACATATACAAACGTTTTCTCACGCTATTGTTTTTTATACTTATCACTCATTTTTTGAAATCCCAAAAAATGTTTTCAAAATTCGAATCTCACAACTTTGAACTTTTTAGAAATGAAATATTTAGAATATGCTCTTACACCCAATTATGAAAAATATTATTTTATTATTATTATTATAAAAATAATATTCCACATCCTCGCCCACATGAGAATACATGAAAAATCAGTGATTTACATGCCGTACATAGAACTGCACAATATATGAGTGCTTCCCAAATTACTAAGCCCATGAGAATAGTTATAGTAAATCTTATTTTATATTAAAGGTTATGAATGACGAGTAATCTTATTGCAATTGTTATTAGTAAATGCACCTTGCATAGGATACATATTTTAAACAAAAGCAATTTAATATATTCTCGATGTCCGAGCAAAGTGAAGTGAACGAAATCTTTACGAATAATACGAAATCTCCCAATCTCGGCCAGACAAAACAGAAGATCCTCTACAGACAAAACGCATCCTTCACATAAACAAATCCAACTCACGTCTGCCTGTCTCTCCTTTCTACTACAATTTGTATATTACACATAATCCCTACTTTAGAATATAAATATCAGAATCTACTACACACTGTTATTATTATGCAACTCTTCCAGATAATGCGTTGCGTACTCTAATATGCGATACCCCTTTTTGCATTATTATTATTCAGTTACTGCATTACTGTCTCTTTACATATCAGTACTTACAATATAACACTGCATCTCGTTAAAACCAAGGAGGATGTACACGTAAGTATATTACAAATTACATATTCGGCGATGGCTATAATATAACATTACTTCCTTTAGTTCGACAACGCACTTAGAAATAAACCATTGTAAAACGGATGTAAGCAAGTGGTTGAGCTAAATAGTACAAGTTTCGTTGATGACAATACTTTAAATGATACACTATATCTCGCAGCATTGAATTTCCATGAAATCTCACAATGCCTTATATTGGGGGTGAATTGCGATACTTGTTTGGATTTGTGACGTCAACTGCTTTCTATTGATACCCTACGTTCATATTTAAAAACTTAGTGGGCGTGACCATAACTCTGTAGGGATGGGGTCAACAGACCCTATCTTCTAACATGATCTCAGTTAGTACCTCAAGAATATGTAAAGAAAGCTATCACGCAGAAATACAGACAGACGGAGGGACAGACATGCGGAGGGACAGAGAGTGGCCTATCAGCCACTTAATAATGGGCGTATCCCTATTGTAGATCGATTCTAACTCCAATTCATGCGTTCGCTTAGTTACTTACTCCATTCAGAATTTATTTACAACCAACAGAACACGAGTGAGTATAAAATATTTGCATTTGCATAGAATTGGGTTGTGCACAGATTACAATTTACAATATTATAGTAGATATACATATATAAATACTACGCTAGAATTATAATGATGTAGGTATCTACTAGTTAATTTATAAGACAGACGAAATCATGTGCAATGCCAAACAACGTATATCCATGTGTAAATAATACGCAATGTATAATATGTAGATATACAGAAGTACTAGAATTTATCTATAAAGATATACCGAGAAGATGAAACGAGATTTGTATTCAGTTATTTAACTCTAACCTGGCCACTAAAGAGGAAAGCAAATGTAATATGCATAATGGAATGTAGACTGTAGACACAGTCAAATCAGGCATATCCACAAATAACTCAAGCATATCCCACACACCACAACATACCAATCTTCAACATATTCCTAAAATGTACATCTCATATATTTAGTATATTGCATACACAATCCAGAAATTCCATCCACTCGACTCGACACACTATTTATAATCTCCCAATCTGCGAATACAGATATTTGGCACATAAAAAGACAAATTAATTATCCAGTTTCAATTCAATTTCCTAACAATATAGAAATAAGTACCTAATACTAATTTTATACATTAATTAACTACCACAGTTAAATAATTAAGTAATTAAAGGCCCAACGGATATTTCACTTTCTATTTCAAAATTAGATGGTTGTGATGTACAATTTACCAATTTTTTCTGTACCTCGGTCTCCTAATCAAATTTTCCATTCTTTTCAACGAGGATGATTAACTTAACTTTACAATATTATTATTCAATATCAACTTATGTATTTAGTAACCAGAATAATTATTATGTTGCGGAATTTCCAATTTCCATTTATATACATAAATACCAAATAATAACAAGGACGAGGACTAATTACAGGAAATGACCAGCTCCGTCTAACTTTTAATGATACAATAGTTGCAATTTGAAATTGGAAAGTCAATTACATATGCACAGAATGGAACAATTCTTTGCTGGAATGTCCATTTCACAGGAAACTAGTTTTATAATAAAATCTGAACAAATTCGTTGCATAAATGAGAAAAATGGGCTTTACAATAAGTAAAAGAGTATTATGATCGTTCTTTTTGCACATTATGGTCACAAAGTAAGTACAAAATACTAGAAAGGTTTTAACATGCTAATATTTAGAATAAGCAGCAATAATAGTTCACGGTTTAGGAATTCTCTTTTTGAAATGAAATGCTGCTAAATGAAAATAATTTTGTGTAATGTTTAGTAGCTCGCCGTATAATGGTTTAGCAAATTGTGTTCTCTTGTCGTCTGTCCAGTTGCTTAGACAGGAGCCATGAGACGAAAGTACATAAAAAATAATAATTGCCCTTTCATTTTAGAAAAAAGTAGACGCATGGCAATAATACTGTCATCCGTACATGGCTCGGTAGTTGTGGTTTGCTAACGTGTAAAATTGTCCACTAAGCATGAATATTCCTTCCTTGTAAAATGTAAATTATAAGCTGTTCCCTGTTAAGAGTACAATTTTGAATAAAAAATGTTTTAGCATAACGTGGTTGAGGAACATTATGGAATTTACATAAAAGGGGAAAAATGGGCTCCTGGGTGAAGTTTTTAAAGGTTGCTGGCTTTTAATAAAATTCGTACATACTTACATGTAGTACGTAGCATGTATTTAGTAGATCCCTACATATTTGTAGTTACCTGGAGCAAAATATTTCTTTCTACCTTATGCGAGATATGACAAGACAGCTTTCCTGTGTTCTGTAGAATAGACAGTAGAAGAGAAGAGTTTGTTGATAAATAGTTGACTTTCCTGACGGTGATCTGATGAAGGTAACATGAAATGTCTGTGTTGTTGTTATGTAACTGAAGAGTCAAGTGGAGTGGAGGGCCAACACTTATTCCTCTCATATTCCTAATTCGATTGTTTATCCCTTACAAAGGTGTGTGTAGCTTACTTCTCTTTTCTGCAGGCAACAGAGATACAAAATGTTAATTTTCTAAATATGCCATAGACACGAAATCCATTTTAACTTTTGGTAATATGAATTATGAATTCTCGGAATTTTTAGCCTAATTGGTTTTTCATCTGTAAGTATGTGCTACTATCTGCACATGCGCACAAAATCTAGTTGCATATTTGTAAAGCATTTTATACAAAAACGAAAAACTGAAGAATTTTCAAGAACAAAGAGATTTGAAGAAATTATTTTCTTCTTGCCTAAGACATGTAGATATTTTCCCTTTCACTATATTAGTATAACATTGGCATTGGCAATGATGCCTATACGTACACCATTAAAAGGTAAGTAGACTCCCTCTGTATACATAAAAGTGGAGGAGGTTAACAGGAAAGTTCTCTGTTTTCTGTAGTAATGAAAGTAAAGGTAAACTTTAGTGAGGCGACTTGCTCTTCCTTCTTTAGCTAAAGCTAAATAACCGTATTAGTTCTTTATAAAAGTGCAGTAATAGCAAAAGCACTAACAAACTTTATTTCCCTATTACAAAGTAGACAACACGCAGCAGCCTTTCCCAAATCTTGTAATGGAATTATATTTTATCGGAATAAATATTATGAAGAATATTAATTTTGATATGAAGTTGATTATATAATATAATTCCAAGTTTCGAGAATGGCTGGTACCTACCTAAATGCATGCTGATTGCCGATACCTTTGACTTGTGACTGTGACTCTGGCTAATAGCGGTCTATCCTCCGCTTATGTACGTAAGTACGTACTACTTCCTGTTATTTACATAAATGTAAATCCATACAGTTGCCAACCAATATTCATAACATCAAAGTCAGGTGGAAGATGCAAAACTGAAATCCCATTCTGCACGTGGATCCCATAATTAAGAAAACTCAGTGAAATGTTCAAAGCATTAGAATACGAAATACTTGCTCTACTCCACTAAAGACCCTCATTTAACTCCAGCGCATTCCAATTTCAGCAAAGCCTTCACTGCACACTCAGCAATTAACATAGCAATTATTTCTTAATACATACCTACTACATAACCAAATGCTACCTGGCTGGCGTGGCCTTCCCTCGTATTCTCTCTTTGGTAGAACACAACATACTGATACGAACAGCATCTAAAAGACCCTTTTTACTCCGAACTAATATTGAATCTTCACATTTAATGTTGTGCAGTGTATGAGAATGTTTCCAAATATTTTCTAATCGGAATTTTCAAAAATTCCATAAATGGAGTTAAATTAGCGTTGCCTTCAAACCAGAAAAAATATTCCAGAAAGAGCGGAAAAATATATTTGCAGCGTATGTACCAATATATGCATTCCTATATAAAAGCGTGAGTTAAACGAAGTGTATAGTAAAGTGTCATGGATTTTGGATGGACTACGGGCATGATATCAAATCCCATCACATCATCAACGTCAACGTCAATCCACCCGTTCCCCTGCAATCACTTTCTGCGTACATAGAATACTTTGCTGTATTTTTATAATGTGTCCACGTCCACGCCAAAGAAGGAAATACTTTGTGGTAGCTACGTTGCTGATACACTGCATAACGATGAGTATTCTCAAATAAGTCATATTATCAATATAGATCAAGATCAAGAGAGCAAAACAATATTACATATTTATACTATATATTACATATATACGTAAACAAGTGAAATATTGTATGTACTATGTCTAGATAATTTACTTGTTACACATCACCTATTAGTATTGTCGTCATGCTTGTATATATCTATGGATACATACCTGTAATAATATCTAGAACAGTATCTATGAACCAATAACTATAATAATGAAAATAATAATAATGAAGGAATGTGTATTGTGGTAAGTAGTAGATGGATGTAAAAAATAAGGAAAAGGGTTAGGATGGATTTCAGAAGTGCCTTGCCAAGATGCCAAGGAAGAGTTGGGAACAAGTTGCCGAAAAAGGCGATGAGACGGCATTAAAAAGGGATGGGCTCTTCCACTCAAAGTATCCAGCCAAGAGTCAAGTCAACTCATTTAATTCATCTCTTCCCATCAAATAAACACAAACGAATAATACCAAACCAAGAAGCTAGGCAACTATATAGCAATGGGTTCTTATATTGTTAAGCATAAATGCTATGTGGGATAACTATATACCTAGGTGTGTTAGGTAGCTATATTGACGTAATAATAATAGTAACTTCAATACTACAAATAATAAGGAAAACCTAAAATCCTTCCACCAAGCGACCAACCTCTATATATTTATCTGCTACTTATATTCATCCAAATATAATTATTGTTAGCAGTTATTACTAGAAATTCAATTTGACTTTTATATCTGTACAGGTATACAGTAGTGCATATACTAGTTCAAAATGAGGCTGGCAAATAACACATAATTTAAGTTCATTTGCAATTAATTGTGAAAACGCAGTCAGTCCTACCTTTCTTTATCTAATATAAAAACTTCTGCTGCCAATTGTTAGATTTATTACTTGTGTACAATAAATATATTTACCTATATTATATTTATAAAAATTCCTCTTACTATAGAATGCGTGGGAGGATTTTAATAGGAAACCCTACATAGTGTTGCGATTTACATGTAAAATTCTAACTCAACAGTGTCAGTGTCAGTGTCAATACAATATAATCACAATTACTATTATCTGTCCTGTAGATAATTTGAGTTTTAACTATATAGTAGAATCTATCTAAGATAGAAGGAACTCATTTTCAAAATATATTCGAATGAATTTTAAAGTAGAAATAAAAAATATAAGTTCTGTAAAGAACTGTATTCATGACATGCATATTGTAGATTGTAAACACCGACAGTTAAAATGTAAGCCAACATTGTAATTCCCAATTTGATAATTTACAAATTGTCTGCAGCATAATATCGCCTTCTTTGCATATTTAGAGGTATAGTGTACAGATAATAATAATAATAAGCAAGAGGGGTAGACAGACAGACAGACTCATTTCTAACAAGTTCAGTAACAGTGAAGCGTAAGCGTAAAAGACTCTCTAGCTCTGTTTACGTGTGTATTATGTGTATATGTGTGTATGCCTGTACGGAGAGATCATTTCCCTTGTAATAATGCACAGCAAGTGCTTAGGTAATAGTTCACTTTCAATCTTTATGATTTTGGCTCTTGGCTTACTTATTGCTGTTGTGTTAACTAACAGAACCTTGTCTTCTCTTTTGGCTTTGACTCTTATAATTCTGCAGAGTACAGCGTTATGCTCTTTTTTAAAGGTCCTTGAGACACAGCCAATTCAAACTTGTTACTATTATATCCCTTGTGATATAATATCCAATACGCATACCTATGTAGCTACAAATTGATATTATGTCCACATAATAAATACAAAAGTCGGACTAATCCATTACACTCTTACTTGCACCTTGCATAACATAACTATTATCTAATATACTTAGCTTTAGTGTTCTAGAAGGTCGCCTATTGCATTGCAGTTGGAATACGGCAATGTTTTTACTTTTTTATTACTCTTGGACTATTTTACTATTTCTTACTTATTTTATTTTATTTTATGGCTAATTACAAAGTTAGCATTTCTATTATCCCTCAAATTGTTGCACTTTCTGCACAGCTGAGGTAACTGCCCTGATTTCCTACTTACAAAATACGATTACTGCATTACGACACAAGACAACTCTAAAAATAAATTGAAATTGTACGAAACATTAGACAATGACCAAGAGAATCAAAGATATTTTAAAATTTTCAACAATGTCATTGGAGTTTTTACAAATTGCACGAGCAAATCAATTATGCTGCAATATTTGTTTATTAGAATAAGTAATATATAATGTATTTTAAATTGAATACTTAATTCTTACCTGTCTGTACTACAGAACTTCCTAAATTCCATTAAATGTGTGCACTATCAATATGCAGATATGTAAAAATATTTTTCGTTCACATAACTATATAGCAGAAACATATTTATGACAACGTAGCGACATTTTTATGCAATGGTCATACAATTGTTCTGAATACTTATAGGCATATCTCATGTACATATTATGCTTCGCACTTGCTTTATAACTTTATGAATGTACTTTATAAATGAGCATCCACTGCTAGCAAAGTAGATACATTTCGCAATTTGTTGTACAAAATACTTTGGTGTGTATAATATTATGTGCAAGTAAAGATTCTTAAACCCAACTTTTACAGAACCTTTACTCAACTTTGAGGATTTAAAAGTCTTTACCTATTTATTTATGTTACATATTTAGTTTAGCTAGTAACAATATAAATTTATAATAGTACTAATATAGCATCGTTGTTACACATACTTTGCACTAAACCGTGTAACTCGTAACTTGATCTTCTCTAATGTAGCGTAAATATATAAACACAAGATCTAATAATAGCTCGTGTGTGCCTACAATAGGAAGAAAATATAAATGGGTTGGCTTTCCAGTACCCTATCCACAGGGTGCTACTCAATCCCTTTATTAACACTACCGACAACCAGAATCAGATCAGGGATCAAAAATTGTTGGGTCTTTGCTTAACTTTCTTTTTCAGACAAATACTAATATATTGCAGTTTTTTTATTTTTTTATATATTACAAATATGTTTTTTAAATGTTATTTATTTATATTGTAGGACGTTGCACTTACCCGGCAGATTGGGCATTGGACATGTATTTTATACAAAAAGCTAACCCTGTTTTCTTTATAGAAGGAATTTGTTAGGGATACGAAGTGTATGTTGAAGATTGAAGTGACTGGAACTACATTTCCCTTCTGTAGAGCTCAGAGCTCACCTTCTTTTAATTTCATGGCCCATCTCTCTCGATCCTCTGTCGGTTAGCTTACGCTTTTATGTAACTTTGGTTTAGCTATAGTTAAGTATGTACTCTTTTAATTTTAGTCTGCCGAATGAGTTATTAGAAGTGGATCATATGATAAAACACTTGGATCGTTGCATCTACAAGAGAATTACCCTTTACAATATTACAATAACGATTTACCCTTTTTACATTGAATTTCGTCTGAGATTCCTTCGGCACTTTTTCCATTTGCATCAACACACAAAGGAACATACTTGACTGACTTTTGAGAAGGAAGAGACGACTAGCCCAACAAAGCAACGAAAGAAGTCTACTAGCTCACTTTGGTAAATTAGGCATTATAACATATTAACCCCATTATATATATTTATCTCCTAAATAAGCACACTCCACTTCATCTACAAACTTACAGGGTGTTGCCATAAATAATTGGGCCTTTTCACAATAATTTTTCACATTCAAACGATAGCACCCAAAAGTCGGACTATTTTTGTTTAAAAAGTTCAGCCGTATTTTTGTCGTAGCACAAGACCTGTCTTAATAAGTATTTACAACAGCATCTTGTTTTTGAGTTAGAAAAAAAATATACGACAGCGAAAGTGATTATTCTCAAAATATTACAAATAAATTGTTAGGAATTCTATCATATTATGTCAGATATTCTCCTAAGCACTTAAGTTTGGGAAATATTGTTTTTTAGTCAAAGAAACCGTTGTTTCCAATGATGTACTACATAACTGCGGATATTTTGTCTTTTACGGCGTTTATGCTTTATTGTCATTTAAAATGAAGTAAAAGGTAAACGCTAAATTCTGCTGAAATACCCTGTACATTTAGTATAGCCATAACCTTACGAAATCTGAACAGAACTCCTGTGTGTACTTTTGAAATGTAGTGTCATGTAATACAATGTGGTGTAAGCATAATAATACTGTACACGTATATGTATGTATGTTGTACGTATGCATGATATATAATGTAATGTAAGTACAGAAGAAAGATGTGAACTCGAATGGCAATCAGATTTCATTAGGGCACCAGCCTACACGAACAATTTTTTATTCCTTTTCAGGAATTCCTTGTTATTACAATATTCGGCTTGTTACAATGCTTCATTAATCAAACTACCTTCTTGTTCTGCTTCTACCTACATCAAAATATCCACTTTACACATGTATACAACACACGCTAGATTTACGTTTATACATATAATATTAGTAAATATTCTGCAAAACATCTTTTGGTTGCACTGTCATAATTTAAAAAATAAATACATTTATGCAATGTTTACATGTCGTGTAATTGTACTAGTTATCCCTAAGTAGTCAGCTAAGTAGTGGGAAATGAAGCAAACTCAAGTAAAACATTATTTGAGTGGGACGAGCAAATAGTAGCTTTGAAAAAATTAAGTTACACTTCATGATAATAAATAACTAAATATATACCTAGTAATTTATTTATTCTGTACATGGTAGGAATCTACGTGGAAATACAAATACTAATAATTATTACGTACATTTAACTCCACAGAAATTAAAATGTAATGCAATGATTTTATTTGTAAAATCTTTGTTCCATAATGCACGGGGCAGCACTGGTTTCCACAAAGTACAATTAAAATATGTAGAGATTATTTATTCCCATTTTATTATTTTTAAACAATTTACAAATATTAGATTTTCTTTAGATTCTCAAAGATATAAAGTCCCTTATGTACTTATAGTATCACAGGAAGAATTTTTTGAAGGTTTGTATTGTTTATTGAGCAATGACCTTTAAAGGTCTTTAAAGATTAATGCTAAAGAGCACCAACCAAGTTCAAAAATGAACTTTGTGTGCGTATCCTAATTCAATTACTTCAAGAGCTTTTTATTTATGCAGCAAAACTTTTTACTCCTCCTATTTGCAAAGTATAATACAAATATATGAGACAAAGTGGAGTAAAGCAGGAATAATAATAAATAGAACGACGACAACCAAGACAGACGCCCACACAAAATAAGTCACACAGATGTCCATCACTTCAGTGTAGCTGTCTTTGTCGTGCCATAATACTCGGTCTATCAACACAATTTCATTTCGCTAAAATAAAGGAAGAAAGGTAGGAAATGAGACGAAGAGAAAAATTATAATTCGCCGCACGTTGTGCCATACATTTTTAAAAAACAATAATTTTCCAAAACAAAGAGTAGAAATATCTTGCAGTAATTTAACTCAAGCAAATAGGACATCTGAAATATTATTTATAAATGAACAGTATATAAATATATTAGTTTAAGCATAAATAAATCTACTAAGAATTTAAGGTAAGCAGGTTTACAATTGTTTAGTGGCCACAGTTAGTATTTAGCAAGTGTATTAGTTTGTATTTATAATAATTACTATTATAGTTAATAAATGACACCACACCTTATCAAGTTAAACAACTTTTAATTGTAATTGTCTGGGCATGTTCGTCTGCTATATTCAGTATTGCTACGACTAGCATAATATGTACAATTTGGAATTAAAATAACATGCATCCCATGGCACATGCAGCTAATGATAATTATATTTAATCCCGTTCAGATTAATCAGAAAGTGAAAGTCAACGTCAATCCCTGACCTTTACAATTTCCATGTACTTAATTGCGTGCAGGTAGGTAGCTACCACGGTATTTATTCCAATCGAACACATTTTGTGTTAATAAAGACCTTAACCACACCAATTAATTACGCAAGTACAAGGAACGTTACGCAGGTGCTCACCCTTTAACTAATGTCATGGTGTGATCACTGATCACAATGTCTAAACAAACGCAAATTAATAATTCGCTTTCATTCTGAATGTACAAATAATTCGAATTTTAAATTCATTGCAATCTACATAAAGATGTGAGTAGAATACAAAATCCAGCAAGTGTTAAGAAATATACTTAATTATGTAACAAGAACTATGAAACAAACATTAATGAATACTGGATATAAGCTGTCCCCCATTTATATGTGCTTAACTACTATTTATGTAGGAAAAATCAGAAAAAGGATGTCTCTCTCCATAACTCATAACGGCTTAATTCTTCTATAAAGTAAATACTTAATAAATGTGGAAATACAGAATATTAAAGGCCATTTAATAGTAAAAGTCGAAAATTGAGAGTTGAGTCTCATTTATTTTATTTTAACGGCCGCAGTGTCTAAAATACATACAATATTGTATCTTCTGCATTTATTTCATTGGGATGTAAAATAATTTTCCCATACTAACAACCTAACCAAACAACTTATTACTTACAAACTTACAACTCACTCACTCGTTATGCTCAACCCAAACTCATCTTCAATTGAAAAGCCAAACAAGATCAGTGTGATGTGGAGTGTTCGCAGATGGATGAATTAGTGTAATGAGGAAGACATCGTTGCGATTCACTCAACATTTCCTGACTGGCCTTCCTGAACTTGCTTTGTATTTTGTATTGCATTCGATTGAATTGAATTGACTCGTTTGTTTTGTTTTCTGTCGTTGTCAGTTTAAGTCTTCATTTTCAATTTGATCTGAATGAGTTGAGTGGGATACTCTCCCATACTCCCATCCATAATAATATTTATAAGGATGGAATAAATGTTCAGGCCACAGATTTACAATTTACACACAACCCTTTAGCTGTTAATAATAAAAAAGTGCCACAACATAAGGAACAACCGGATTCGGCTATTCTACAACTATTTCCCATAATAAAGCATGCAATAAATTGGCCTAATCGTCACAAGACCTTGAAATTACAACAATAAAAAATAGTTTACGTCTATTGGAACATTTTAATTGCATAGACACTATTTCCTATATATGGATTCATTGCATGTGTCACTCAAAGATGTTAATTGATACTGATACACAGTTGCTCTCTTATTGTATGCACAGATACAATACACTATACAACTTACATAACATGATCTTTCTAATATTTATTTCCTTTAAAAATAACTGAATGGGAATTTTATACAAAATTCTGTAGAAAATGTGTTTGTTGTGCGATTTACAATTTAGAGAACGATGTTTTCGAAAAATGCAAATACATTATCGTAAAAATTATTTAGCATGGCTTTTAATGGCCCAATCTTTACAGGAAATGTTTTATTGATAAAATGTACTAATTTTCGAGAAATCATTTTAATCATCTATTGATAATGATAATAACGTGCAAGATTGTTTCAAAACGTAATTTTACTATTGTGGTTTTAATTGCATTTAATTCCCAGTTACTTATTACATTAAAATAATGTAGACATTGTTCAATTGTAAAGTATTATAAATAAAGTGCAACGTTTCAAGACTCACATTCAGAAATAAATATTTAGCATTCACTTAAAATTTCCATCATCAAGTTTTTAATGGAGTTTTCTGTATGTTTACACAGTTGCGTTGTGCTGTAGGTAATCATTTAATTTTTTGTACAAGATGATCCTGAGTTTGGAAACTTTAGATGCTATTACTATTTGAAATGAATCCTCGTACTGATAACATGGCCAGTATTTCTTCTATTTACTATCCTACCTTTGCGAATCCGCAGTAGGTACTATACTAGTAGATAGTCTGGACATATAGATACCTAAACAGTTTTACTTTCCGTGCACAAAAATTCATTAAATTACTATCAATGGAAGGATTTTGGAGGTTTTTCTCTGCCAGTATTAAAAATCTGTATATCGCTGACTTGGTCTTCATATAATGTATATTAGAGTGTAGTAAATAGCAGAAAGTGTAAGGAAATAGTATATGAGTATAAATATATAGGACAACTGAAACTGTTAACTACACAATGAGTAGTATTAAGTATTAAGTAAGTAAGAAAGGGAAGGATAGCAAAGCTTTGCAGAAATGAAATTGTAGCGGTTCCAATTACCACAGATAATCGAGGCTTTTCTTCATGTCTTGACTGCGTAGATCTCGAGAGTAAAAAGTGAGTCTCTCTCTCTCATCTCACAATCTCACAACTCGATCCAACAAAGACAAACAGTTAAGAAAGTAGTTGAAATGAAAAACTCGTCCAGACTGCTTAAGTCTGGTCAGGCTGTGATGGGAAGCCAAGCAAACCCGGTAGAGCAACTAGAACTTTCCGTGAAAAATCGATTGAGTAACAACAAATATCTGCAAAGCATAAAATGCAATATAACTATATCTTTACAGATATATAATCTAATGTACATAGTACATACAAAATAAAAAATGTAATGTACATGTATTTACGATAGGAACAGAGATACTCACCGTATACACACAAACATTATAGTACATAAGACAACTACAGATAACTCCTTTTTATATGTAACATCCTTAGCACGTTTCGTTCTTTAATCTTGTGTCCCTATACCTAAAGGATATAAAAGCAGTTTATGTCTTTCCATCAACATCCGTATTCCCAATTATCGTCCCTCATATTCCAAAAGGACCTAAACTAAATTTTAACCATTCCTGTACGAAGGAATTTCCCTATAGTGAAAATAGTGAAACGATTTTAAAGTGACTGCGTGGGTTACACTCAAAAAAGTAGCTCAAATGGAAAAACTTATCACCGAAATTCTTGCAAAGGAAATTATCCCAACACGGACGGAACTCATTTTTGGGTCCTTGGAGGAATTCTTTATCCCTGTAACTTCAATTTATAGTATTTTAGCCTATCCTATGAGTGTGCATAGCTAATTAGTAATTGAATAGTAAATAGGAAAGTGTACAAGAAATATTAAAAGGTACACAAAATTGTGGAACAATATATTACATTCATATTTAGTTTAAAATTAAACCCTTTTGTTAACTTTTGAATCCATCTACGTATAAGAATAAAAATATGGAAGTGGAACCTATGTATTATAGTATTACCTTTAAGTAGCTTACACAAGTTGCTCAAAATTCCCAGTACTAATATGTGTATCAGATTTTATTTTTGCGCATAGCTGAATTTATAGATCCTATTCAAATATAACTAACTCAATTTTGCATCCTGTTTTGTAGCTTTTTATAAAATAGGTTCAAGTAAACTAGAGCAAATAAAATTTTGAGCATGAGGGGAAAATCCTTCACGTCTCCTATCTCTAAAGAAACACTTTAGCATTTCCTACAGACCCCGCAGGCAACGTTTAAACCAAGTTGATAGAACGAGAGATCTGGAGTTGTGGATATGTGATTTAGAGAATTGGGTATTTCCGGTTTGCAATATACACACATGGCCAATAGTAGACAATAATAATGCGTAGTGAGTGCGTAGGTTTAGCCAACTACTGTACCTAAGTAAGTCAAGCGAGACACAAACTGAACTCTTTGGAACGAAATTATTCTTCCACTTATTTACGTACTTACAAAGTTATGCAAAAAGAAAAGAAAATGATAAACCGAGTTTTCCTGTACAGATATCCTTACAATTGTGTTACCTACAATGCATGTACCTACTGCGGAATACAGATACTTAATGATACTACATCTGTGCTAATAATATTATATGGAAAAGTAAATGTGGGTAAAATAGTTTAATTTAGATAATATTAATTACTATGTAGTCTGAATGACAGTATGATAAGTATTTATGCATGTATATACATAAAGTTAAATATTATATGTATAGTTAAAATAAAACTTATTATTAATATGCGTAAACAGTCGATTAATGTACATAATAATATAGTTTATATAGATTTAGTATATGTAAATAGAGGCAGACATGTATTCGTCTACCGGAAGTCTTTACTTTGTTTTCCTTGGCGGACTTCTGTATGCAGAATTTGAAAGGGAATTTGAGTTAGTGAGTGACGATAAGGCTATGTCTTATGTAAGTACTTGTGTAAGTTTGGTTGGCCCTGTCTGCTACGAGAGCCTCCTTCCTTCCAATTGAATTCAGAATTGAGCTTAAGGACTGCTAACTAGAACTCAAGAAACTCAATTCGAACTACTCCGTGCAAAAAATGGCAAAACCGTTGCTTTCCGTCTTTCAGTCTTTCTACTTTATCAACTTCATCTTATTTACCTCACTACTACACTAGGTACTCTATTACACATCACAGCATACACTATCTATCTCTACACTCTACACTCTACACTCTACACTTCAATTTGTAAAACTACTATCTACTATCACACTATTATCCATCAAGATGAACTTCCCCCAAAGAAAACTGAAATAAATACTCGCTTCAAATTTCTTAAAATACATTTAAAAAAACGGAGAACGCCAAGATCATGATCATGCAATAATGAACTCTCACATATTATACTTTAACTGTAACACACGCTGTATGCATTACGTGTACGTATATGTATTTATAATTCCGCCAGGAAAACAGGGCACGCAGCTTTTTTTATTTTGTGATCAATAGCACGGAATTAGCTAACGATTAGGTGTACCTTGAGATCACACATTCTCAATTTGCATTTAGTCTTATCAAAAATTGTTTGACTATTCACTAAAGTATTGTATGAATTATTTATTTTTATTTGTAAAATCTTTATGGTCTTAAATATATGAAAAGAGTTCTCCAATGAATTTACTGTATCACTATATTAATAATGTCCTACATCCGGTACATCCTAACAAAAATTGAGAATGTCATTGGTCCTTCGAGCCGCGTACTTAGATATAGCCAATTTCTTTGCTTGTGATACATGGATGCATAGATAAATGTGTATACTTAAATAAAGACATGATATGAAGTGATACAGTTAGGCGAGTTTGAATTCGTCTGACAGAAAAGTTGTAAAAAGATTAAATGGATCAATCTACTTCAGCACATCACAATCAGATGGATTCATTCCTTTTGCTCTATTTTACAATGCTGCTGCTACTTTCAAGTCTTTTACTCCATTTGCTGTGCATATAGGTACGTCTGCATAATAACAGTATTGAGATCTTGAGAAGGTACTAGTACAATAGCAGAAATAAATAAATAAATACACTGACTATTTGCATTGAATGTTCCTCTTCTTCACCCAAACAACATGTCGTGTACAAACAAATAATCTGAATGTGCTCCTACATAAATAGCACAAAAATCAATGACAACCAGTGTGATGTGATTAAAAATTAATTTTTATTTAATGAAAAATAGAAATTGCAATTATTTATTTCTTTTGTGTTGATATCTAATTAATAATTTATCATTATTTAGTGCATAGTTGTAAAATAATATTTTAAATGGAGGGTACAGTAATTCTCTCTAGACATGTTTCCATCCCTCTTTGGCGGGCCTGATGACTAGTAGTATTATATTTAGGTTTAAAGAAGGCAGATCTTTTATCGACTGTAAACTCTAAGGTTAGTTTTCCTTTCCTGTGACTACAATATAAAATCAAGTGTCACTTACAAGCATCCCTATCAGAATAATACTCTTGAATCGGTTACGTGAAAAAAGAACCCATTTTTTCTGCGTCATCACTTTGCACTCTCTACTAGAGAGAATATTTTAGTTTTTGCACAAACATTTATCTTTGAGCTGTACTTTACCGTATAAAGTAACAAAACACAAAACTACAAAGCAAAACACGAAAGGATACAGTTTGAATTTGAAATATCTACCATATAGAATATATATTACATTTATTTTATTCTACATAATATAATGCAATGCTTTATGTAATAACACAACAACCTCCATCCGTGTAAATTTCATCCCATTATCTCACTTGCACTGCATTCAGCACAATTTTATTTCTTTTTCTCCTGCAACAAAAGATCAATAGCTCTTCCTCTCTGTCTTTTTCCCCATTATCTATTTCCTTTTAAAGATCTACAACACATCGCTTAGCTTTAGCATACAACACACTATCTTATCTTATATTGATATTCTTATACTTCTTCTATGTAGATACATTGTGTCTTGTACTCTTGTAATGTACTTATATATATATATACCTATATACATGCACTCACTTTAAGTAAACTTAAATTTACTCTGAACAAAATACAAAGCAAGTTCTATTTAATATGGTTACATTACATAACATTATCTCATCAGATTCAATTTTTATTATTTATCCAATTTATAAGATTATATCTTCATATCATACTACTTATGCAGGTATACATTATAATATGGAACGCTAATACAAATATTTCTACCTGTTGTGTTAATAATCAGACGTTGGATAGATGAAAACCATCAAATAGTTCTCACAAAAGTCAATATCGTTACAAAACATATTTCAATGATATTCAAATTATATTTCCTTCTCTAAATATTTTTAAAATATACTATCGTGAAACACTACGGAATGAATCTATTCGTACAATACAAATTAACATAGTAAAATACTTACTTTAATGATTCTAGTTAGAAATATGTAACTGTAGGGGATAAAGCATATTAAAAGCACAATTGTTCATGAAATTGTAAAATTAATTAAATAGTTTAAATGAAATGTAAAATTTTGAAGTTTCTTTAACTTATTAGTAATAACGTGAATATACCTATAGAAACCCATGTCGTATATCTTTAGCACTTACCTATCCGATGTCTGCTTACAATGCTAATAATAATAATGCACTATGCAAAATACATGATAAAAATTGCACGAATGCCGAGATTCGCATTCGCAATGCTTCCTATCTCATCTTCTAGTTTTTAATACTTTATCCAATTGATATTATGCCGCTCAGCCTTATTTCTTCACGCAAACCAGGGCAAACTACATTCTTCATTTTATAAAACATTTAATATTTGTCTCATCTCAACAAAAGTCTAGTTATTTTTTGTTATTTCTCCATTTCTCCACAAAAAACTGAAACTTGATCGATTGATCTTTATTAAGTCAAATATTAAATTTTGCACACAGTAATTATTTAGGAAAAATAAATTAAAAAGTAAAGTGGGAACACGAAATGAAAAAAGTGAACTTGAGTCACCCCTGCTGGTCTGTACCGTCTGTCTGTCTCCTGTCTACATATAGATAGTTCTTAAGAGTGATACAGTGCGTGAAAGATAGGAAAAAACTTCTCACTATGTAGATTTGTGGATGAGAAAATATAAATGTCTGCTAACAGTAGAAAATATGCATCTTCCTTGGAGTCACACATTCACACTTATTCAGCAAGAAGGAATAAAGCAATAAAATGTTATCTAATCAGCCAATCATTTTCTAAACGAATTTACTTGCATGCGACTCCCTGCATTTCCACAATACTTATGTAAAGGTGTGCACTAACTATCCTCTAATGGTTAATTCCCCTTTAAATTAAACACGCGTAATCGCTGCACGTGAGACGTGAGGAAATCCGCATTACTTACACACACACAGAGAAGCCTTCTATTCTTATAATGAAATCAAAATTGCATTTCCGCTAATCATGCTAACACTTAAGCTTAGCTCAAGTAATCCTAGACAAATTATGCAGTGGATTTTGCGTATAGGAATTGTTGGGATTGTCCGTAGTAAAGTCTTTCATTTAAGGAAATTCCTTGTATCATATTATTTATCATTCCCTATTTTACTATTCTTTATTCTTACAAATTCCTACTTACTATTCAATTTTATTAATCCACATTCACAGGCTGCGCAGCAATAAGTATTATAATATTACTAACTGTTGTTAAATAAACGGACAATTCCCTGTAGGAGTTTCTCTGGCTAAAAATGAGTTAAATTGTTCCACGTAGTAAAAGTTTCCTTTTAGGAGAATTTCGTACATCCATTTAATTCTTTTTTTAAGAGGTATTTTTAATATACCTACTTAAGCCAAAGAGAAGCTATAAAATTCGTTCCATTGTGTAGGGAAGCTTCTTGATACATATTTGAATCCGTGCAGGCAAAGTGTACTGTATTATAAATTATAATACTGGGCTACATAATACGCATTCCTTCCTTCCTATAGGTTTAATTTGATATTGTGCTCATAATACTATACTGTTAGTGTAGTGTTGATGATGTAACAAAGTATTCCTCCTTAGCCATTTAGCTGATAAAACAAACGGGAAAGACACTTACCTTTTGCTTTGTTAGGTATTTGCAGCGGCTGCTTGCTGATTTGATTTGATTTGGATTTAATCTCTGTGTAAGTATCACACAGACCACTTTTACTCTGTTCAGTATTTCGCACTCAAAATCTTGACGTAAACGTAACAAGTATTATGGTATTAAGTATGCACATACAAATAGGAAGGATAAACAGCAAGTACACTAGAAAGTTTCTTGACTGTCGTCTTGATTCTGTTATTCTCCTTCCACAAGGTTCGTAGTTCGTATAACTATTCTTATCTCACGTACTTACTTGCGTAGACATTTATCAACGGAATATCAGCCGAAGCACTCACTTTGCTCTGCTATTGTTACAAGTAATGGCTGTTGTCTTTCAACGTTTCAACCTGCAAAGGAAACCAAAAGTTCTCTTAGTAATGGCAATTACATACATAGTTTTAGCACAACACAAGCAAAATGCATACAATCACATCATTATGAATACGACAAGTCATACAACTACTCCTTCCTAACCACGTTCCGTTTTTTGTGGCTAAACAATTGAATATGCTTAGCTGACAAGGAATACCGGTGAGAAATACGATATTTTATATCACTTAAAGATAAGATATTTCCAGGATGTACAATACAATGTATAAACATAGCCAAATACTTATAGAGAAGAAGTGTGTGTATGCATTTTTATACTTTTCATATTGCTAAATACTATTTAAATAAATTCCCGTAAGTTCCCTGAAACTAAAAGTTTGCCAAAAATCCATACCTTTGTTTAGGAATCATTTTGGAATTGAATCTGTACTTTTTATAGCAACATTATTTGCTGTCTATTAGTAAATGTCTCAAACTTGATGAAATTCTTGTCAGGTTCCTATCAGATAGGTTATTTATGGTAAAATAATTTTACACCAGTATTTGTAATTACAATGATAAAGTTCAGACGTTTCGCATTTTCATTTTATCTTTTTGTGCCAAACCAAACTGTAAATAAGAACTTTTGCAAATTAAAAATTTGGATTTTTATTTAACAGCAAAATCAAGTTCCAAAGACGTAAAATAGCAATGCAACTAAATAAATCAAGGCTGGACATAGGCTATTTAAGTTAATAGGTATTTTTGTTTACGTTAAAGCTTGACAATTCCACATCTCTGCATTTTAATCTGCAAAGATTACCTTAAATGAAGCTAACTTACATGTCATTTACATCGTTTGTGCATGAACTTGTTGATGTTTTCTAAACTGGCAAAATATTTTTTTCGCAAATGCACCATACCATTTTGGATTACAATAGATTATAAAAGCTCTTTATACCTAAATGACAATTAAGCCAAGTTGCCTTGATATGTGCTTATGAGTAAACAACCCAATTGCATATTATACTAATAGAAAGAGTTATCTTTAATAAAAATGCCGTGAAGCACATTTTTCTGCGGTTGATTTAATAAGCAAAGGAAAGTATTGTCCAACCAAGTCACGGGATGTGTGCACTTGGACGTTATAATCTTTTATGGCTACAAAATGTATATCTGAGGAATCCTCAGATCGAACAAGTCTTCTAACACCCACGCAATAAAAATAAATATATTTATTTTTCTCATCTTGGAAGGAAACTCGTTATTGCATTGCAGATTATGTGTGAATATTTCCTACTTGTACTTTAAAGCCATAAATATAAAATAAATAAAATCTTATCAAATAAAACTTTGTCGGCGTCCCTTTCAAATGGAAATAATTCTATGTAAGTACAATCCTACAACATATACCTGTGGCTATTAAAAAACTTTCAATTTTCAATCAATTTATTGTTAGTATAAAGTGGGAGGAGTATCTTCTATTCAGGACTTTAAATGGATGTGTACACAAACAATGTAACAATAACAAAGTATTACGTATTAACATTATATTCTAACAGAAACTATGCATATTTAAAGTGCCTACATAAACAGTAAGGCTTACCTTATCTTGACGTGACAAAAAGTGAACTAATAAATAACATTAAGTCCATATAGTTAGGAACACGTTAATCCAAAACGATCAACTTTCAAAAATCTCCTAAAACAATTTAATTAACGAAATTTTATT
>JAQFYC010000645.1:0-50555 GCA_034694165.1 Tomocerus mixtus
GAAAATAAAATTTTCCCAAGCATATCCCGCGTTCCCTTGCAGATCCCTAACTAAAAACGTCCTGAAATTCTACCTGGCAGTACATTATATTATTATATTAATTCAAACGTTATTCTCTTGATTCCATTCCGACTCCTTTTTTTGGCGAGATGGAATGGACTACTTTATTTTTATTTTTATTAACTCAACTACTGATCATAACCTTCCTCTGTGCATGTTTTAACTATGTGCTTACATTTAGAATTTAGAATGATGAGTAGGTTAAAAGCGTAACTTGACTATGTAGATGTTTTGTTGCATGATCGCGTCAATATCAAATTAACTTGAAGCAGCAAAAAGAGACAGACAATAAAAATTCAGAGATTGAAATATCCAATGATAGCAAATTTGCAACATAATACAATAAACTGAATGAACACTGTTCTGTTGCACTGTCTCAAAAGAAGTGTAAACGTATACAAGTAAAACGATTAGCTATGTACATCCATAAAACATAAAGCAATAAAGGAACAGAAAATAAAAATAGTGTCAAATGAGCAGCATCTTCCATATTTACAATACATAAAACATTTATGTTAATTATAGTAGCTTATACTACCTACATTGAAAAATGCAAGTATTAAATATATAATTAGACATAATATTACAGATGTTAACATTACACCAAAATAATAAGCAGCGTCTCATTTGGATGAAACATCAATTTAATGTTTAATTTAATCGAAAACTTTGCATTTGTTCCGACTTGACTTGAAAGCAGACAAGTAGAATAACACTGGCAGTTTTTATTTTACAAATGCCTGGCTTATGACACAATTAATTGACTATGATGTATTCACTTTCATCTGGGAAATAAACAATATTGTATATGTACAGACTACCACAAAGATTTCTGTTTCGACGAGGGAAATGACGGTAGAAATTATAGCAATTAAACCAAAAGCATCAAAGCTAAGCTTCATATTGACATAACCGTAGCGTATATTAATGTAAAGCATATTTATTTGTATAAGGCCTTCCTTAATCAAACAAGAGGAACGGAATAGAAATTGATTACCGCAGTGTGCAATTGGACGAATTGTTTTTCGAAGAGAGAATCAAAGATGTCGATGGCCTTTGAAGATAAAGGGATAGGAAGTTATTTATGGTTCAGTAACACATCAGAGAATGTCACTGGAAGGAAAGGAACTCTACAAACTCTTTGTGCACATTCTCAATCTGTAAATGAAACGGAAATGAAGTTTCCGATTTCTAAGAGGAATTAGACAGCTAGAGATGAAACATCGGTCCTTCGACAGGAAAATAAGAGAGAGGAAATGTTTTTTAAACGGGAAAACATTTATTTAGTCTAGTTTATCAGTTGCATTGTAAATGTGGAGGTGACGGAAGTGGAGAAATCGAATTCTCCCAACTCACCAACACTGCCAATTTATTGGAAAATTGAGAAGAGAAAAACATGAGGGTGAGTGAAAAATCCTAGAGAATACTCAAATACATTATCATACAACACAATATGACAAAAAAAAAGAATCTTCTGAGACTTATTTAGCACATAAGTGCTTCTTGTCATCTCTTAAGATTAAATAAAAATATTTGATCAATGAAGAGTACACAAAAATCAAATTGTAGACACTTTATATCTGTAAGTTTGTAAGTACAATTACTCAAGTTGAATACATCTATGAGCTGAATGTGAAATGACAAAATTTGTTGCGAAAGGGAGTATGGCAAGGATCATATAAATAATAGCCGCTGAGATCAAAATGTGAGCCAATTTAAATATCTGTACATACATTGTAATAATTGATAGAACAATTCTGGGAAAAGGATTTTTGTGTGACGATTCCTTTCCAATCTATTTGTGAGTGTAAGACAATTTCTCTAAATGAGTTAATTAATATGGATATTGATTAGTCCACAGTTGTGTAGGAAGTTGACTGGGACTTGCGAGAGTAGCAACTAATTTAGTAACTAGCAAAAGAAGAATTCTCTTTCTAATGTAAGTATGCAGTAGAGAAGACGTCCCTTAATTCTAATTAGAGTTGGAGTGGAGGGATGTGAAGGAAAGCACTTAATATTATGAAACCCGTAATTGTGCTGATTCAGCGGGCACATACCGAAAATAGTGCATTACTTACTCGGCTAGTGTTGAAAATAATGTGCTTTATTAAATTTACTGATTTTGCCCCGAATTTTGCTAAAGTTAGCATGTATAGACATTGGAAATATAATTAGTCAAATTAATCCAAAAAGGTGCATACCTATTTAAAGGCTTTATTTAAAAAGGTTGTTATATGTTTATATTTGGCTAATCTTTAATTTATTTATTATTTATTACGTTTATTGCTTGTATAGCATTCCCTGTTGGTATTGGTTAAATATTGTAAACTTTGTTGTTACACGTTTAATCGGTGTTTAAACAAATACTATATATATATACGCGTAATAAGACGCCAGAATGCCACTTAAACATGAATACGGTAAAACACGCCGAGTCAGAAATGCAAATGTAACCTTACTAGGCTAATTCAGGATCCTACCGTGCTACACAATAATTCTGCTAATTTTTGCAAACCCGCCACTTTTAGCAAATTTCGGGCCAGTTAATTAAAGGAAAGCAAGTGATGTGGATGAAGAGAAGAAGTAGTGAGAGAGATGAAGACGAAGATTAGAAAGTGGGCGAGTCAGAGCGCAGGGGCGACGGGTGAAAGTCATAAATGGGTTGATTAGCAAAGGAAAGGAGGGAAGCAGTGGCGAGGGGAGGTGGGCAGCGGGGGGAAGCACGGGCATTTCCTCTCTTCGGATGCTCTCCCCAAAAACTCCTACCTACATACATACATGTGTCCTTAGAACTTAGAATAATACTACAGTGTTAGTTATCTTGTATTCCTATATGCATGTATGTATAGAGTGGAAGGAGAAGGAAAAGCGTGTGTGTCTATTGATTATTTATCAAAGAACAAAAGTGCGTGTAGTTCCACTCAAACTCAGCATCTTCTCCAGCAAAACACAATAATGTCCATTTTGTCCATTACAACAATACAACTCAATTTATACACGCAAATCACAACACAACAGAAAATGGAGGAGCTAATTATAATATTTTATGTATTATTTTACTGTTGTAGCTTATTGTAAGTACAAGTAGTAGTATTATGTAGTAAGTAAGTAGTACACGGTTTTAGTGTAAGTACAGTACAAGTACTACTTGATAAGGTTCAGTTGGACAGATAGGTTCTACTCCACTGCCCATCAGCATTTAGATTTCATCCTATGCCGTGTTTAAAGTAAGAAGGAGAAAGCTTTCTCTCCTTCAACAATATTTATTAAGTAAAGCGAATGAAAAATAGAAAATAGAAAATAAAAAATGTTTGACAGTTTACACAAGAAATCGTACATTCTAGTTCCTGGCCACAAAAAGCAATAATTTAATCCATTTTGTAGGCTCTTACCACTTGTAAAGTAAAAGTGATCTATTTCCACAATATGTAGAGTATATAAAATAGTAAAAGTGCGAAGACGCATGCATTTCTACATTCTACACAAGAAGGTCTACATTAAAGGAATTATATTTGGAAAGTTTAAGGAGAAAGTTTGGAGAAAGTGACGGGACGACGATGTGACATTGTGAGGAATAAAATGGGGAAAGAGAGTACTTACCGATGCAGACCAACAATTTCCTGGACCAACGATTCAAGTTTTTCCTAATCTTTAGCTTGCGGACCTCAGACATCTTGCACACACACTTGTTGCCTACGTCATCTTCACTTGTTGCCAACTTAGGGACAACCTGTTGCTACATTTAACTCCCCATCACATCATCTCCCTCCTTCAAATCCCACACAATATACAATACTTCTTTACTTATTATTATTATTTTACAATACAACCACTCGAGGACACACTCAAAATAAATCTGCCATGCCATTCCAATATTTGCCATTCCCATCATTCCCATATACATATTCCCATATATTCCCATCCACAGAATAAACAACACCAAACACAACGAGAAAGAAGAACAGAACTCTACGCATTCACTTGGCTCCGTATCCTCGTAAAACTCTCGCAACACTTTCTATTCCACAATTACAGATAGACTTCTACATCTCTCATATTATTACATCTCGCATAACTACTAATATTCATTTTAGAGGTGAGAAATCTTTAGTTCAGAAATAACTCCGAAAACTAATTCAAAATAATAAATGCAAATGTACGGTTCATTCGAGCGTGTTGTCCGTTTCTAAAGTAAATATATTAAGTAGTAGATCAGAGATCAGGATTAGAGCAGCTAACTTAAAACTTCACGAACACACACTAACACTACCGTATATGTGTATTATTTAAATAAAACTATGCTTGCACCAATGCAGTAGTGCTACCTAACTACAATTCTGATATGCCGGTTGCTGTGCTATCAATGCAATGCAAGTACGACATGATAACAAATACTAAACCTAACATATCCCACACTTAGTCTGAAAGCTGCCGTTGTACAACTGAAATTTTTCCGTCCTGAGTATTTGCCGGAACTTATTATGCTGACTATACTGCTTAGCACAGTATTATGTCTATCTGAAGCACCATACATCTTGCCACACCTTTTAACTAGTCTACTGTACTCTATTTACGTAATACAAATATGTGCTCAGGTGATTTTTGAAATTTTAACTGTGGATTATGAAAACTATAAATAGGACGATAAGCAACATTTTAACCGTCTAGGTTCTAACTAACTATTGACTGCATTGGAGGAGCAACGGGAGAACTACATTTTCCTGTTCGGCAATATTCAGCTAACTGGCATTCTACTAACGGCAACTTTCAGCTACACAAAGTACAGAATGGCAAGTTATCGAGACGTGTCTAACACAATATTAAATATCGTACTGGTGTGGTCTCCCACGTCTCAGCGAAAACCCAGCCAATTGCATTCATTTTACTAGAAGAGCAAATATTTAGGAAATATTTTGTGGTCTGGTATTGTCCGGTGGTGAGACAGTTGAGAGTTGTCAGTTTGCGACAACGGTATCTTGACAAACGGTGGTCAATACAAGTTTTGGCTTCACTCGCGAATATTGCTTACTCACCGAATCCAATTTGGATACATGGATACGTACACATAAGTACACAATACCACATTAATGCACTTTTATATGTCTAGGAATATAGTTCTTGTTGTAATGGCTAACTATATACATTGCATAAGTATCACGAATAATAGTGGGACATGCCTACTACACATTTAGCATTGCTTTCTCTTCTCATGTCAAGTGTTCAACTGAAAGTTCATATCCAGATTTAGGATTGTTAATTTGTTAATATTGTTTATAGGTACACATGGAAAACTTTTGTTCTTGTTTTGTTGTCTTTCTGAAAAATAAGTTAATAATAATTTCTGAACATGAAAAGCATGAAAAGAGAAAGATTATTTATTTATTTATACACGAAGGTGATTTGTTCAACTATTGGTGATGCACCCTGTAAGCAAACTCCACAATGCACTAACTACATAGCACAATTAGCAACATAATATTAATAATAATAATATATCTGCTCGGTACTCTCGCCTTCCTTAGGTTATCTCAGTCAGCTCAGCTATTATTACATTACAATATTAGGTGAATCATCCACTTTGTCCTTGTCCTATCCCGTCTACGTCTGTCTGCATGCCCAACTCAACTCATTTCTGCTCCAGAAATATTACACATAAATATAAATATTTATGTGGTCGCAGATGCATACTGCACTAATAAATATATATATATAGCTAAAATAGCTATCCTAATATCATTTATACATATTTACTCCATGCATGCATGCATGCATAGTAATTGGCATTGCTTTGTACTTATCTAATAAGGATTATACTACATACAAATATAACACTACCTTCACTCCATACACAACACATTACTAAATAATATACAAATTCTGGTGCGCTGAAGACGGGCTACTAAATAATCGTGCTTGCTTACATATTGTATAATTATTTGCAAAGCACATTATGCAGCCAACTCTCCTTAATGAATTCCTATATATTAATTATGACTATGCAAGCAAATCACATGCACATCACAATGAAATAATAGACACTAAATACATTTCACTTATATTTGTATTTATGCACTCACTGGAAATCATCTACGCAAGTAAACTAATCCTATCTATAACAATACAACACAATACTTTACATATTTATATTTATTATATAATATACGAGCATACTATAATTTGTCACATTCGGTACCATTTAGCCAGCACTTTGCACTCTATTTATTATGTCATATTGTGTTACAACCATTTAGCTATTAGCTTAGTCATAGTTGTACATTAATGGCTAATAAGTCTAGTAAGAGTTGATATTATCAGTGTTATGAATATACTTATCTGCTATATTTCTGTATTTATTTAACTACAGAATTTTCGTTACTTTTAGAGAGTGGTAAATGTATTTGCAAGTAGCAAGTATAATAATTTATGTACCATTAATCATTAATTGTATCATTATCTTTGTATCTTTGTATTTTGTCCATAATATAAATGGTACGCTTAATTTTGCGTAATAATATTAAGGATATTATTTAAGTCTGTGTTCGTGTTTAGCTAAATTGACATTATCTATCTTTTAGAGAGTATTGAAATAAAAATTCCCTATTAAAATTCTTATAGTAAATATGCAATACAAGTTTTTCCAGTCCAGATGTCTTCTAGTGACACGGACAGTCAACCACCAATTGGTCGATGGCTTAAAATGTCAACTACTTGTTAGTTTTCCTTGCCTAGTTTAGTTAGCTCACTCGGAGACATAATAACTCACTATACTTTACTTGTGAGTAGACCGCAGGCGTACAACAAGTCCTCTTGTCACTTGTCCACAAAACCGTCACTAACAACCTGTCACCCTTCTCCTACTCTCTACACATAAAATATAAACTAACACAAAGCAACCAACCAAACCACAGCAGTTTTAATGGGCATGTCACCCTAATTAATTAATGATATTCGCCATAACGATTCAATATCAATGCAGCCTTCAGTGCACGTTTTTATTAATTGTAGTCTTATATACAAATACTAGTACTATGTATATACTACTACATTATAGTCACATTTAGGGCATAATATCAAAATTAGAAACTGATTGCAAAAGCAGTAATGCAGTCAGTATAGGATTTATTTCAAAAAATAGTTAAAAGGAGCCATAACTGGAGTATAGAGATGACAGAACCAACATGATGCCTTTTGACAGACTTTTGGCTGACTACTGAGTGGGTGGTTGACAAACTGAATTAGACATTCGAAATTCGGACCACAGATACTGAGAAATTAAAACACCGCTTCTTCTGCATATTTAATATCCAAATAATAGCTAAACTACGCTTTGGGATTTGAAAACAAAGTGCAATTCAATTAATTCCAAGAATCCACAGAAAACGACGAAAAGAGACCAGAAACTATAGCGCTACAGTTCTATTGTCATGATACTACCCAGATTCGGGTTTCATATAGCTTTATACTAACTTAAATGTTTGTTTTAGTATGTAATCTTATTTCTGTGTATGTACTTTTAAGGTACACAGATTTATAATCTCCAGCTGAACCATTACCACATTCTGGCAATTCAAAGGATACTAATATTTTTCAGTAAATGTAGGATTTAACTATTTACAATATTTTAATTACCTTAGCGTAAATATTACCATTTATTGAAGATTATCTGCATGAATACTGCCTACACATTGGTAGAATGTATTCATACATATTCCCTAATTACTATTATCAAACAGAGGTCAGTACATAGGTAATATATTATAGCACATGGATTCTAGTATTGTGGAAATTAAGTAAAGCCTGGGGCTCCACGCCAAGTTTTACGGTGTAATAATATGTAATATAATATATCTCTTTGCAATATTCAATTTGGCTGAGCATATACATCCACGCGATTATAATATTATAACACAAGGACAATAGTGCAGTGCAGTTTAACAAGTAAATCTTTGCATATGAAATGCATTAAAAGCTGAGAAGGAGAACTATTCATGGCATGGACAACGGGCGGGCGGCTATTCCACTGCAAATGTGCAAATATAGCTCACTGAGCTTCCAATCTGTAGTGGGAATCAATTTTTACATTACAATTTGACACTGCACTCCACTAAGAGTAATTACTATTACTTAATAATGTTGGCTGGATATGGATAGTATTGGCAACGTGGTAATTGACGTAAAAGAACTGATCACTTTTACAAGTACACTTTTGGCAATAGAAATTGGCATGGCGAGACAATTTTGTGCAAATGTCCATGCGAAACATTTATTTTTTAGAAAACTAGCACTTGCTCACCCATTCAATGCACACCTCGTCCCTGTTACGGATTTATTCTAGTTTTTATCTGTTTCTCTTTGTTCTTTATTGGAGACTGGACTGAGGAAGAAGTGCACAAGTTAAAGGGAGTAACGGCTGAAGGGAATTCTAATTGTATTTATTTTCTATCAGCAAAGATCAAAGTTCTGCTTCTTAAAAAGTGTGAAGGAACGAATTGTTTGTTTGTGGTTTGGTTTGGTTGGAATGAACTCGTATGTATTATTTGTATAGTAATATGTTTCCTATGATATATGTATCATGTATTGTGTATATACATAAGTATGTAATATGATTATTATTATTATGTAAAGGATACTGTCGTATTTAGATTATAAAATATAATAATATTGTTTGCTGGGGGGAGGGAGGGTTAATAATAATTTGGTTATAAGAATTGAGTGAGTGAGTGAGTGAGTGGCTGGATGGACTGGAGGACTGGAACTGGAAGTGATACGTGAGTGAGTGAGTGGATGAAGCTGCTGGAGAAGAAACTTGACAGCGACTGCCGAATCGCATGGAAAGAGTTGGTTGAGTTGAACTGAAGGTGAGATCCAAACTGGAATGACCTTCGCTCGCATTAAACAACTAACAACGAGGTTCGGGATATCCAATGCAATAATATGACTACGAGATACGAAGGCTGGCTGGCTGGACCGCAACCTCCCTCACTGACTCTCGTCTTTCTTGGCCATTCTCCTGCCTAAACGACCTACTCACTCACAAAAGCAACAAGAGTCAAATAATGCAACGTCACACAAACACAACAACCAACAGTTGCATATACAAATATATTTGGCCAAAAAAAGTATGCAGAGCCCTAGGGCGGGCATACAGGCGGGCTTCTAGCACCGACTTGCATGTAGTCCTCGGCTGAATGATGAAACATTTACTTTATTCTCCTTTGAAACATTTGCTAATTGTGCATTGTATTTTGCGTTGCCAATTCTTTCCTAATTAACGAATTGAGAGTTGGAGAGGAAAATGTTTTGGAAGTTGCTGGAATTGGAAGAACTGCTGTTCTGGAGAATTTATATATGGACATAGATAAGTATAACTATTTACTATAAGTATGTAAAAGTATATGTGCAAGAAAGAGTTCCATTTTTTCCTCCTCCTTTGCTGTGCACAACTTGCAATTTCCCTTGAGAGTCTACTTACTTAAACTTCCACACAACAGTCCCTCTTTCTTTCTTATATTTCTTATTTCAACTCCAACAAGGAGCAACTATAATCTTCATTCAACTTGCATTACATTTACATACTCTTCACTCTTCATGCATGATATCTGCTAACTTAACTAATAAACTAGTAACTCTACGAACTCACTCAATGGGAATATTTTTCACTTCATTCTCCATCCAGTCCAGCAGACTAGCCCAGTGTAGTAAAAACAGCAAGAAAGGATCAGCAACAGTGTACTGCTGCACTTTTTTCTGTTAGCCAATTATTGTGAGCCAATAATGCTATTGCTATCTATTTATATGTGCTGAATTTATATATTATTAGTATATGTAGGTATGTGTATGTGTGACTTTATGTAATGGCTTAAATACTACCTATACAAGACATAGCAATATAAATACTAATACACAATCCAGCTTTAAAGTTTGCTAGCTTTTACTGTGTTTTACAGTGTGTCCTTGTACATAATAGTATGATACTTAATATTTTTGCTGTCAGTATAGAATATGTTGTCCCAGTTCAAACTCAAACCAACCAAGCAGCTGCAGAAGATGCTTTTGTTGAAGATGAGCAAGAGAGACTGGCGAACGAACGGACAGAAAGATTGAGATCTTCATCTTTCAGGCGTACGCTACTGCACTCAACATCTCTCTGCAACATTTTCACATTCTCTTGCATTTTTAGCTACATTATGGATATTATACATACATAATGAATATTGAACTTATTTTTCGTCCGTAACATAGGCTGATAAAATTCGGTGTGTACTCCATATACATAATAATGTAGATTAAGTATTGAAATAATATGTAAAAATGGCATTATTGGAATTTTAGATATATTTATGTGTAATTGTTATTTGTTGCCTATCCGCGTGTGACAGTGAATTATTATGTATGTTACAGGAAAACCACGCGACGCTATTCTCCAGATATGCTAAACTCTATTCTGTACAAAAAGCAGTTCTCCAGGATACACTCACTCCAGCAGTCAGTCACTCGACTCATTGCAACTTGCAACTATAAAAATGAGAATCCAGCAGTCTGTTGCATTCTCCTGTTGCTCCAGCTTTGCTGGAATGAAATCCCTTCACTTTGCACACACTCAACTCAACTGGAGCGAACTCAGCAGCTGTGTCTTCTCCTTCCATCCATCTACTTATAGGTAATATACGTGCTGGTAATTTATGTAGGATGGATGAAGTAGGTAGGCCAGGGCACTCCAAAAAGGAGCACGGATATAATTCCGAACACAGGGGCTCTCCATTGCGACAGTCCACTTTTGGAAAAACATTTGGAGCACTTTTCGAGCAATTTGAAGGGCACTTTGCGCATTTTTCGTTATTGGAGCTTACGGGCGGAGGTCACTCCAAAAGGGGCACGGATCTTCTCCGAGCACAGGGGCACTCTAAAAATCACTCCGCGGGGCACTAAACAGAAATTACCAGCCCGTATATATCCCTAGGATATAACAAGTATACTGTCCCACTTAATTAGTTAGTAGACATTGAGCATAAGCATGTCATATGAATTCATAATTTACATTACACCACACTCTTTTTATATGCACACATTATTGCATAATATTCAATTACATTCACATATAATATATATTATAGATAAACGCATATAGATATGAATATTATGAATTGAATGTGAATTAATAGTGTATTTGTATTAGTATGTACAATTCATATACAATTCATATACAACATTTCCCGTTTGCAAGTCTTTTAAGAATAATATTATTATGTAATGTAGGTCGTAGGCACTTCAGCTATCAATCAATACGGCCATGGAGTAAATGGGAGAAATAATTTGCAGTAGCCTCCTTTGACTGTCTTTCTTATACTAATGATTATTCTAAAATACTCCAGATAGCAGGGCCAATGTCGGAGACGGAGATGTAAAGGTCAAAATACGTTTTCAGCTATAAATTATTAAGTTATAGATGAGTGAGACAAAGTGATGATTTGACCACCGCACCAGGCATACTGTCGAGAGATAAACGTCCCTTCATCTTCCCTTCATCATTTGTATAACGTAATATCTCAATAAACGGCCTAGGCGAATGCATCAATGCACATTTTTGCATATATTAAAAGTTAGGTAGGCAACTATGAATATCGTTTTGTTTTATTTTTGTCTAACAGCATATTTATTATGTATATTATTTAGATATATTATAAGACTTGACACATCTACAAAGTACAAAGCAACATTTGTACGTTAATTTATAATATTTCAATTATTTGATTATTTGTGTATTATTTGCCCTATTTTGGCTACATAAGTAAAATAAAACTGATCTCAAATATTACGCCTTAATATTATTTGTAGTGAACACAGAATAATACTCTATAGCATTGTGTACTGTACTATAAACGCAAAACAGAGTGACACACCACTATCACACTCACAGTTGTGCAAAACTTTGTGGACTAATTATGTACATACTATCTGTATGTAGATGTCTATGCTGGGTACCTAATGCAATAATTATTCAATATAATTTAATAGTAGAATACATATCTAGCTGTAAATAATGTGTCACAGTTTCTATTCTCTGCATGATATTGAGACGATAGTTAATAGATGATTCATCTCTTACATAAAGAAGCAATAAATGAGTTTTGAGAGTGGTGTGTAATGTGTAAGTGTGTAGGAGTACATCCCATTATATATGTTAAGTGAACGACGATCATTTAGGAAATACATATATTTTATCCTCCCATTCCAAGTTCCAGTGCAAGGAAAGCTTGAAAAGCATTTCGCAATTTCAGCAGTTTTTGAAGTTGCTTAGCAAGAACGTGCAAAAAGTCCACTTGTATACTACAAGTTACTAATAAACTACTTTAAAAATATTTTACTAGGTATGTTAGTGGTAACAGTAGCAGAAGCTGCAGTTAAAATTAAAATATCTTTTGAGTAACTTGTTTGCAAGTTCTCAAGAAAATCTTGCAGTGCCCTCATATGGACAAAAACTTGCTTTAAGTTAATTGCAATTCCATACACATTATTTTTAATACACGTAAACCCACCTAAAGGGACGAACAGAATTTCTAAAAAGAATTTATTTTAATTTATATATTTTATGCTAGAAGTCAATTATGTGAGGACAACAAAATATTCTCGAAGAGCCCTACAGGTCTGTATTTGTCATTAAAGGTAGTAAGTAAGTACTCTTCTCTCTGAGACACATTCAACGATTCAATTGCCACGATCTTGATATCTTGTTACCATTTGATGAACAAACATTTAAAATGGCTGTTAAATGTGTTCACGGTTATTTTGGAATCCGTTGTACTGCATTGGAAATTCTGTCCCGAAATGTCCTTTCATATACATAGCCTATGTTATTCTGTTTTAATTATTCCAGCATTTTTGTCGGACCAAGTTATCGAATTGCCAACTATTCGCTTTATATACTTTCTGTGATAATTTTGCTTGTAATAAGTAGCACTATATACTATTGTTGTGTTGAAAATAATATTACAATGGCATTCATAGACATTGTATTTATGGATGGGAATATGTAGCTACTAAAATAAATTAATAGCCATTTATTATTTTATTAGTGGGAGAGTGTAAGAATGTGGTTGGTGTCCATTAGTCTAGCTTCGCATCAACCTCGACTTGAATTGGAAACTCTAAAATCTGCACTCCTCTGCAAATATTTTATCTCGACTCGAAGATCTCGACTCGATTTCGATGGATCAGCAGAATCTTCCCTTTCTTGCAAGCAAGGCTCCATGTAACCATACGAAGTACAACTCGTTCCATAACTATGAAATTCAAGATGCGTTTTTATATCCTAACTGAGTAAGTATAAGTAGTGAGCACTGATATGTGTAAATATTTATATAGAGCAGATTAGTTATTTGACTTGTCATTACTTTTCTTAACTCACCGTTCCTCTAAGCTGTCAAATCATCACTACACTACATACATACATATATATTAGCTATAACTAAGTAGATGGATAGTCACCTCACCCACCAGACCACAATAATATAATATAACCAACCAAACCCGAATCCTCGTACATTTATCATTATGCTCATTACTAATAAATGCCTATATTAGTTTTAGAACTATTATTCCTCTACTCTTATTCTAATCTTCCCAAATCGCTTGCTTGATGTAGCCATTTTATTGGTTTGATGAAACAAAATTGAATCCCTTTACACTTGCTTCATTCTCCTAAACAGATAGCATCTTCTACTTAACAGATCGTCATGTCATACTATATACATACAATAGGTACTCATATTTACTTTTAAGGGCATTTGCAAGCAACTTCTGATTCATCTACTATTGGCGCTCTTAAAATTATATTAATCATGTTCAAACATATTTAACTGTATAGACTCAATTAGGTCGCGGTTCTCAGGGAATATATATTTCTGTTCATCTTTATTAATTACAACGTTTAGCGCACGTTTACTTACTAATATATAATTAACAAATAGTGTACGTATTTTTAAGTTTTTAACAGTAATTCGGAGCATAGTAACAATATTAATTGTTTGCACAGATTTGGATGAAATTTAAATGGAGTATGTTGACTAGCTAACTACACCTGCCGGACTCTGTTTTAGGATAAGGACAATAACTATATAATACGTACTTATATGGAAAAATAATAAGGGTGCTGGATTGTACTGTGCTATGATGTAGAATATTATAAGAAAGAATATACTAAAGTGTATAATTCTGAATGTTCCAATTATAAGATAAGGAAAGTAAAGTGGGATTAGGATTACTATAATAGCTCCTGCTTCTGCTGCTGGTTTGGCTGGGAACGAAGTTGCACTTTGGGCTGTTGTCTTGGGATGCAATGGTGGGATTTTCTGACGACTGCCGACGAAGTGGACTGGCCTGGACTGGTTTGGCTTTTGGCTTCTTCCTTCCAATCCAGTCCAACACAATCCAATCCCATCGCAATTCGCAAATCCCAATACACAAAAAAATTTGGCTACAAAACCGGCCTACAGCTTTTGGATGGACTTTTGCTAATCTCCATTCGTTGACTGACTCCGCTTATGACTCCTGCCTGCAATACTGCAATCCTATTATATTCTTATAAACTGCATCTCATCTCTCTTATACAGATATTCTACTTAATAACTATTCTAATAAGGGACTAGCAGGGATACAGTCTACAGTCTGTTCTCTGTGTTATTCTGTGTGTGACTTTTTTGTTGGGATTAACAGGACGACGACGGATGGATGCATGGAAGAAGCCTTTTCTTTGCCTGCCTCACCTTACTAACTCTTTTGAACTATTACTACTAACTATATACATATTATATAAAAAGTATTATCCATTACATACGTGTACATGTCGCAGGCATTAAATCCCCAATCAGACAGTAAGATCAAAAATTGTCAAATTGCCTAACCGTACTGCTCTATATATTTTTTAATAAAAAACGGGCTACTACAATTATCTCTGTAAATGTAAAATATTATACTATCCCTAAGGCAGATTATATAAGAGAACAGGATAAGTATATAATAACGTATATATTGCCTAGGACATATATATAATGTAAATTAGGAGAGAGAGAATAAATATTCTGCCGGCTGGCTTCTGCACTCTCCCTTCTTGATATCTGATTAAACTATCTCTTAATTTTCTCCTCTTCCTTTGTCCACCACCTTTTCCCATCGAATTCCACTCGTTTTGGCAGTTTCGCTTCTCCGCCGACTTTTTTTGCAATCTCTTGTACTTAACCCTTACTAACTTCACATACTCTGATACATACACATTATATGCACTTACTTTACTTACATATCATAGTCATAGTACTCTTGCACTGCAACAACTTTAATTTATCTCACCTCTGTACAAAATTTCTAAACCAGCTCCCAATCTGATAATCATTCATACATACTATACTACCACTGGTACTTGTGCATCACTTACATAACAATACCAATACTATCTTACATATAATATCTACCTACTAACATGTATAAGTACGTACATGTATAGTATAGGAACGAACACATGCCTATGTACTACATATATATTTTTATAGCTTCCATTCCTGACTTACATGCATAAAATAAAATAAGTTGCTCCTAAGTGCACTCACAGAGTGCACATAATTTTATTTAGCAAAACCTGCCTTACCTAACCCAAAAGTAGAATCAGATTTACACTCTTGTATGTACACACACCACATACCTATATGAATAATACTATATTTACATATATATATATTTTAAGCTGGATACTTCTACAGACTTCTTTGGACTCCATGTATTTATGTTGGTGTATTTTCATTTATGTACATCCAAAGGAATACTAACATAATATACTATGTACTTGCACACCATGAAATATTAATTACCAACCTTTGTATGCATCCCATTGCTTCAATTTAATATTGTTGCTTTACTTAATGATTTTTAAAATTATTTTCATTGTCACTGCCAATGATAGTGGGAATCCACTTGAACAGAACTCCCTCCATTCGCAGAATAATCAAATTTCTGATCTAAATATCCAAGTAGCTAAAGTTACACTGAATGCACACAATGCATGTGCCTGCTTGCACAATTACTCACTTTCAATGTTAGGAGATTTCTTAGGAGAAAGATACACAAGCTGAATCCAACCAAAAGTACCTCAGAGCACGATTAGACAACGTGCGTCCTATTAATGTACGTTTATAATGCAATATAGGCCGGTTCTAATGAAATCCCAATAGTAATATTTAATTAGGCGTACCTGTGTAAGATCAGACTGCATCTTTGTAAATTGCAAGCAAGTATTAAGTTGGAATATATCTTAGAAGATCTCTAAAACTAACCTAGGCATCCATAGTTAATATTATTTAGGAATTTAAGTTGCAGTGCTGGTATTCCTACGTTACCTACTTACTTACTGGTTTTCATGATAGTGCAACATCAATCAAATCTAGATACAGATCCCTCACTACACTTTATACTTTTGCTATAGGCATACTTCATATAGTTATGCGTGTCTCCTAATCAGATTATATTGCAAATAGTGCAGTGCATTTAACTTTAGAAGACTTTGTATTGAATTTAAGTGTACAGTACACCCCATAATTTTATACATTATTGGTGCATCTGGGAATCTATTAACTGAAAACCCTTGCATTCGAATTCTGCTTATGTTTATACATGCATCTGTGTATAATATGTAAGTAGTAGACTTGAAGACTACATAATTAACAAAGGAAGAGCAGAAAAGGGGCTAATCTTGTTTAGGACTACGGGGCACTGCACTCCACCTTTAGTTATATTCATTTTGGCTTTTGACTCTTTTGCATATACTTAAAATATAAACAATAATTATAATAAATAAATGCAATATAATTTATAATGATACCTAAACTGTTAATGAAAGTGTACTTACTTAATTACTTACTTAAATGCTAATATCAATGCAAATAAAATTAATATCTGCATACATATAAGTAAATAACATTATTTAGCGTATTCCCTACTCCGAACTGCACTCCGTGCAAAATAATAATAATAATGATAAATATTTACTTACGTACTAAATATGTAAATTGTAGCTCTGTTGTATGGAGGTGTGTGTATTGGGTTGGATGAGTGAAGTCAAGCGCATTGTAGTGTGGCAGTAGCCTAACCTAACGCTAATCTTTTTTACTCAAGATTGTTATCAAGATTAAATAAATAGTTAAATAGCTACTCACTCAATCTTTACATTGCTACATTAATTACTATTATGAATTATTATTTGCCTTGTACTTAAACTCTTTACAAATGTGTTAAACAAATATTTATTTTGGATTGGACTCCATCCTAAATACACCAAAGCAGCTAAATAAATGAACACCGAATAAAATCCTACTGGTTGAGTATGTTATGAGTTAAGTTTGCATTGAGTGTAGGTATATTTTTAGATTAGGTAGATAGATACAGGTTATTTAGTTTATAGGCTCACTGATAGAAGATCAAGATTGTCAAACTGATATAAGACAGCAAAAAGGGAGTATACAACTAAATATATTTCTTACAGTATTTAACTTGCATTTAACATTAAAATTCATTAGCTTATCTCTTTATTTCAAAGTTCGCTAACTATTTACATTAATAATGTAAAATATAAGAAAGTAGAAGAGCCAAACTGTGGTGCAGATCCTAATAATTGTACAAAAATATTAATCTACTTCTAAATAAATAACTTCTCAAGATAATTGCTTACAAACTGAGTATTTTAATACAGGGGGATATCTTAAGGCCTGAAAGAGTTGGGAGTTGAAAGTCTTTTGGCTGTTTGGCTGCACATCTAATCAAATGTCTATTAAAGGTCTTCTCAACAATACAATACAAGTTGCTCTAAAATGATTAGGGAGGATTAGGATGGAATAGAAGTAACAAAACAACAACCCTCTTAATTTTTACAAATTCGCTTTGCCTAATCTAGACTTGGACTAGACTAGACTAGAAATAAGTACGAATAAATATCTATTCTATTAAGTGTATTGCAAATATGTAGAATAGAAGCCGAGATAATGAGAATAATGGCCAAATGTTAAATGCTATGTCAGTCCAATCCAATCCACCCGACAAGACAACAAGAGAAGACAAGACAACCAACTGAATGAGCAATGTAGTTCCTTCCATGGGAATCCGAGCAGAGAGGTCAACTAACCTTAAAACTAAATCTTAAATCTCCAAAATATATTTTTATTAATACCTCTGCCACTCTCTACATAATAAATTAGCCCTAAAAATATACATGCATAGGCATTGAGGCATCTACAGAGTTACATGACCTACAAAATATTTTGTCTTTGTGAACTCTTATTATGTATTCAGGATATTGAAATTAATTTGCAGGATTAAAATTAAAGGTGCATATTATACCTAGCAGATTTTTGTTTGCTACTACATAAGTATTTAATATATACTCATATTCGCTTATATTAGTAAATATGTAATGGCAGAGCTTATAAAAGGTTGTAGATAAATATAGGTAGGGATTACTATGCAATGTACTAACTTTCTACTCAAAATTAGTTGTATGCATAAACTTTGAATAAATAAATAAATGACTATGTATTATAACAGAGCAATAATGTGTAGACATAGAATTTGCTATTGTATTAGAGTGTCCTCATCAATCAGACAGGTACTCGTATCTAAGGATTAAAAGAGTATTAGAAGCTAGCCCTCTCACTGAAACTTGAATTTTGAATGAAACTGGTATCGTGGCATCGCAAAATGGCAAATGGCTCCAACAACAGAAAGAATAGAAAGAACAGAAGAGAACAGTCAAAGTCAACTCGATCAGTTATAAGCCACATTGCATTGATATTTATTTGGTTACATTAACTACATATGTACAGATAGTACATATATATTATTATATGAGTACTATAGTACATAGGCAGGCGTAATGCAATTCCATGCAAGTACAATTTTATATTTCTTGTTTAGTTTAGGAGTCCAGAGTGCAATGAAGTGGAGAATATTTGGATGAGAAGGGAGATGGACCGAGCGGACTGACTGGAGGGATGCTAAACGGATCAACTGACTTGCCCAATATTATATGGAGCTATCTACTTATTTATATTTATTCTCTTATGTACCTATACAGATAAGTGCATGTAAGCATATTGCATAGAGAAGAAGAAACAAGAAATGCCGACTGAATATATATACTTATAAATATATACACAAGATTTTATTAAGAGCTGAGAGCAGAGCTACTTTTCATCTCTCTTGCTTCTTTACTTGAGTTCAGGTGACTCTTTGAATGTGTAATACATATCTATCTCTTTCTAATAAAATATATTTGGTATTCAGTTTCAGTGTGAGTGATCCCATTTTATGCGAACAGCCTAGTGCATCCATTCCCACATGTTACTATAAGCTGGATTCAAATTGCACTTGTTCATTTCTTCAGTATATATATTATGGATCGGATTTACTATAATGTATACGAGTATACGTGGGTAGGGTTAGTAATGTTTATTAGAAAGAGATAGGTTAAGATGTATGTACTGTATGTACGTAGTAGGGTAGGTTTTCGTTTGGGTGGATGTGTCAGGCAGGAGAAGGAGCAAAAGCCAAAGAGCAGAAGTTGATTGCAATCGAATCTCGAGCAGAAGAAGAAGAAGAAGTCTTTTCCCCGTTCGTCCCGTCAACTCCAACTTTTGAATTGTTAAGGTGGGACATGCAGATTGAGTGAGGATGAGGAGAGAAGATGAGCAGATGGCTTCCCTCTACATTTCCCTCCACTTATTTGCATACACTCGATACCAATTATTCCTTCCTATGGAACTCGCATGCACACAACAACATCTTCTGTGTCTTGTATATCTAAATATTATACGTAGTACACAGAAATTCCCATTTAAATCTAAATGCATTTTCTAATACACAATACTACATGCCAATAAATAGTTACGTACGTATAATATGTATATTGTATTCATTTTAGCATCATTCTTGCTCAGTATTGTAATGTTTGCACATAAGAAGCCTAGAAGAACAGGACTAGAACATAATTATATAAAAACCATATAAAAGTTCATTCCCAATACAAATACTATACACGCATGCATTTAATTCAAGTCCGCATCTATTTAACAAGTTGACTTCTTTGTAATGCCCAATTCCCTTCCCTACTTTTATTCAAATCTTTTCCTCTCTGTAAATAATTGCATTGTGAGTACTTGTTCGCCTACCCTTCATTTCATCTTTCTTTCTCTCTTCTTCTCTCGATCTTCCTCAATCAACAACTGCTACTGCACCGCCAATTTACACATAGAGAGTAGATACAACTTTTTGTATGTATCAACTACACCCTCCAGAATTATTAACATTTTTATTGGGAAGAACCATCGTCAAAAAGTGAAAATGATCATTAACACCTGAAGAAAGGAACACTCATGCTCCCAGATCCCAAACAAAGATACACATTTTATTGTGTAACAAACAATTAATAGATGTTCATCCTTAAGCATATTGTTATACATCCTACTTACTATTTTGCTATAAAATAGCATTAAGAGGGACTAATAAAAATTATTTATAAATGTTGCCATTTGGATATAAATTGAGAGTGTTATACATTCGGGGCAGAAATACTAATTTATTAACAAACACCCTACGGACTACGCCAATGTTTGCTTTTCCCTGTTTTGCATAAAAACAGCTCTTACGTATACAACTAAATGCAATCTCATCTGCATAAAGCGCATATTATGTTAGTCGTAAGTAGGTATAGCCCGTAATGTGTTATGTATTGATATCACTGCTAGGGATTTAGTAAGTAGATATTAGTTCACTTTATAGAATGCACATCCTCCTCCTTCGTCTTTTGGCAGATCCACCATAAAATGCAATGCAGTTTATGTTCACCAATAAAGTCTGACTGACCATCAGTTTCTGAATCTGAATAATTCATCCCGTGCATATTTACCATCCCCTCTACGCAAATTTACTAGACTACCTTATAGTTCTACTGTTACAATACTTATCCTTAATACCACAAGTACTACAAGCACTTTGGCTTTTGTTTCTTCTTACTCTTACCCTCGGAAATATTATACATCTTGTGTTTGGCAAGGCATATTACAGACATAGAAGGGTCTACACGCTATATGCCATGCCTTACTTTCTGCTTTCGAATAAATTAAGTTACTTTAGGTTTATAGATAGCACTTTATCACTGGTTTCTTTTTCAGTCCAATTTCTGCTGAAATTGTGCTGAAAAAAGTCACTTTTTATCAGCACACCACGCGGGTTTGACCACCGGAGCTGGTTAGCTGCATAGAGAAATCCCAAAAACAGAACAACTTGCATGTAAGACAATTTCTTACACTGGCACGGGAATTGCTAGTGTTTTGAACTAAATATTATAATTTCGTAACATTTTAAGTTCAATGCTAGTACTTCCTGTGATTTCAAGTTACATTTTTAATAGGAGTGCCCGCCTAGGCCAATCTCCATTCACTGGCACATTTTTATACATCAGATGGGATTTAAGACGGTAAATTCGTTTGGCTATATCAATGTACTAAAAAGTAAGTACCTACTATACATGTATATTGTATAGTAATAATATATTTAGGTAGATATGAGATAGTAGTACAAACAGTGCTTTTGACTTTTAGTGTCCCTGAATTGCATTGTTTGTGGATGGGAGATGCGACGTGAGGATTTGCCATTAGCACGGCATTGTGTGATCCGATAAGAGAAAAGCGCCGCTATTGTTGGCTTTGACTTGTTCACTCCATTATTGAATATCATCCTACCCACAAACCACCGACTACACCTACTACTTGTTATGCTAACTATGATAGTATACCTGTATATGTATAACAATATCAGTAGAATAGACAGAAGTAGTCAGTGGCTGAGGAAAAGGAAGGAAAATGGTTGTAAGATAAGATGTGGACACAAAAATAAATAACAGCAAAAAGACGGCAAAACTTGCTACATTTATTGCTGTAGTTAGTTAGGTAGTTGAGTTGAGGTACCTCGAGGTACTTATGTACATACGAGTACTTGTATACATAAACACTTTAACTTAAGCACCTTACTTACTCTACTTCATCCACTGCACTTCAGATATTAATACTTATGTTATGTCGTGGAAGTAATTTGAAGAATAGTAATAATGACAGCCATAGCCACATCAAAACCAAATCTATCAACTACTTAACTACATTTATCTCTATAGCTTACACAAATACATTCCCCGCAGGAAGAGTCCCATTGATAAAAAATACGCTTTGCATATATATAGTAGTACTACAATAAACATATTTATATCTACAGAACAGATAGCTACTATCTATAACTCACACAACAGAGATAGTTTCATGTTTTATGTCTACAATTGTGCAAACTCTGTATTAAGTGAGTAATGAAGAATTCCACTTCTTTCTAAATATCTATTTAGTTTGGTACACATAACAATAGTTAAGTACAAATAATATCCCTTCACAAATAAAAGAGTCTCAGTTTTGCGAAACTTGATTTCATTGCTAAAGTTAAGACTATAGGGTTAGGTTGCAATTTATTTACTATCTGTATTCTGCAATTTGCACTAAGGTTAACATTTGAAGTTGGAACTTTTCTCAAATTGCAATGGTTTTGTGTGCCGAGTTCAGCAGATACACTTAGAATTTATATTGTATAACACTAATGTATTGTCCTGCTATTGACACATGAATAAATTCTATCCTAATCCTAATCCTGAACTGCTCCCTTTCCAATAACTATTTATTTTTATACTATGTACGTATTTACGTATTTAGAGAATAAAAATGTGTGTATGGGATGGGCAGCTAACCTAGGGGTGTGTATTTTATCAAAACCCGTATTTTACAAGACACCTAGTAAGTATAATATATTATGCAATGTAGTATTATGTAATGTACGTAGCTCAATTGAGACATGGAGAGAAGAGTACTTAGATCACTCACTTAAAGAGCACTTGAGACAATCAATCGTCCAGGTGAACTCCAGCTACGCAACACACGCAGCCCACTAAAAACTGACGATGAGATTACAATATCAGAATATAATATGAAAATATGATTATAGAATTGAGTAGCAGTTTCCCTGCTCTGGCGACACGCGCATGAAACATGTCCAAAAGTTTTCAAATAATAGCTAACTGGGTAAATGTAAGATAATATAGCTTGCTGTTTTTATTATAACCCTTTATTGATAGGGGATTCAGGATTGGGCACCTTTCTGCAGATACTTATGTACAAAATATAATAGTCAGTAATATGTACCCTACGTTATATTTGCTTCAACACAGAAAAATGTATAATGGAAAAATAGCAAAGCAACCAATAAGTCAGGGGGATAAATCCGCTTCGCCGCATTTAACATTTTACTTATTTTAAATTAAATGTAGGTTACCTATTAAATTATTAAATGTAGGTATTAATGTATGTATGTAAGTAGATTACCAGTTTTGTGTTTGTTATTCTACGATTCTATTCCTGGGCTTTTTCAGCCTCAAATACTACCTACCTATCTATATACGTGAATAGCAGATGCAAATTTCAAAAATCCTTTTCAGCAAAAAAGAAAGTTCCCAAATTAACAACTTAATTCAATGAACACTTTGATTCGGAGATCAAAGATTTGATAAAAAATATCATGTTTAGGGCTAAATGACATGGGAGAGGACAACAATGAGTGTTGGTAAATGTCCACACTAAAAATGAAGAACGTTTTTATTTACTATTTACATAGTAGATACATTTGGTATTTGTAGAAGTGGAAATAGTGGAGTCGTTTGGGTGGACGTACAAAGAATACAACACCTTCTGCTTACAGACTCCAATTTTGGTGATCATCCAATTCTTTTTAATTTCTTTGATGTTTAGAGTTGAGAGTTGACTCGATCTCTGTTAAATTGAACTACTTCACTTCACTCGCTATACTTATATATTGAGTGAATAGAGATCTGTTCAGAGATCTGTTTCTCCTATTCGGCCACCAACACAAAAACAAATATATTATACAAATACCTACTACATACCTACTACTGTATAGTATAACTATGCCTTTTTCTCTCACTAATATTGACAGAGACTAAACTGATATTAGATGACTTATTCGAATACTAGTACTTACAAAGATTTAATGTATCACTGAAGGCGTTTTTATGTAGCTGAAAGCTGTGGATGCAGAAATTGATTCTTATTCTGCACACAGGTCATCAATATACAAACAGGATAATATTCTTACATAAATAATATTCATATTCATTTATGCAATCATATCTAAACTGTCTGGCTATACTTATACAGCGTTGGTAATAGTTTTAATGCACTTGCCAATTTATTTTATACCATACATACTACATGATATATAATTACAAATATAATATACCATTTAACACTAATTACTATTAATGAAGCCTAAACTACAAGTAGTAGCGCTAAAATGTACAGAGATGTGTCTAATCTACGCTTGGAGGAATATCGATCAGTTTCCACTATAAAAGAGCACTATACAGAAAACTATAGAAAACGAGACGACACAGGAAAACTGTTGCATCTGCTCCTTTCCCTGGATCGATCTATAAGAGTCAACAGGTTAGTTTACTCCAATTTCTGGTCCACAAAAATAAAGTCGCTGACTGTGACGTTAATTACTATTTCTGCTATAGATACGTAGAATATACAGATTTGCTATGATTTACTTATTGACATATCTTAGTTTATAAATAAATCTTAGTTTAGTACTAATAGGGCAAATCCTTAAAATGTTGGACAGAGTAATTCCTCATCCTAAAGCTCATGCATATATCCATATAGTACTTGTATTACTGATACGAGTAAAGATATACATGCATTGGTAACGATTTAGAAGGACGGTACAATACAGTAAAAGTATATAGAAATAAATCTATTTGAAAGGAAGACGGAGGAGAATAAATGAGTTGTTAAAGAACTTGACTCACTTATTTCTCCATCCTCAGTCTCAGTCTCAGTCGAGTGTAAGCGAGGAGTTAAGTTTCGCGAAGGCAACGCAAAGCGAGAAGACTTTTTATCGATCGTTTCGCACGGGGTTCGTCGACCCCCAAAAATTAGAAAACCCAAAAACCGGATTTTACTATTTTTTCCTTTTTTATCCGGTCACACGCGAAAAATTTTAAGACAGGATTTTTGACCCGTTATTTTTACGATCCACTCGCTCTCCTCGAGTATTAGTGCACAGAATACACTAATACATAAATTCCCTTCCCTCTGCACTCCTAGCAACTCTCCTCTTTAAACCTTTATTAGTATTTGTATGAGGGGGGCAGAGGCAGAGTGATCGAGTGAGTAAAGTCAAAAGAGAAAGAAGTCCCAACCGAGTTGTCCGACAGAAATATATTCCATGCACTCCTTATTACTATTACATTGTATAGTATTGTGTAGAGATAGGAGCTAAATAGCTAAATAGCTATTCAACAAAGTCTCACTTAACTCAGCACATTGTCTGGCTATATTTAAGTAGTACCTCTTTCTGTAGTATACGGTAGTGGATGCTGAAGAGTAAGAAAAGAGAGGAGAGGCACTCATTCTGCTATTTAATTCCTATAACTATAACATACACAACTAGATCTATGTACTAGTACTTAGTACTTCTACTTAGTACTTCTACTTAGTACCTACCTACCTCACTTCACTTTTTACTAATCATTACCTACTACACACAATACAAACAAACCCATTCTTATTTCTAGTCTAATCTTTATCCCCACACTCGCACTCGTACCTACTCTTTTATTCACTAATAAACTCAACAACAAAAATAATCAACTGCTGTCAGTCAATGTATAGACAAATATCCTCTCCACTTTACTGGACTACTAGTACATACTATAATCCATATAGGCAATCGGCCAATAGATTTAGTATGTGCGTTCTCATTGCAGTCAGTCGGGCGGCGGTGTGCCTTAGGCCGTAGGCCTCCGAGTGCCCAAACTTCCCAAATGGCACGGAAAATTGGAGGCTTTTAGACATTTTCTAATATATTTTTTGAAAATCTCATTAGTTTGAGTTGTGGTCGCCCCGGGCGAGAATCAGCGCCCAAAACAGAAATCAATTGTGCGTCTTACTTACCTATGTAACAATAATTAGCTTATCTGAAAGGTGTAGTCGGTAAGGTAAATGTATCTCCCAATTAAAGCATTAAAAATAAAAGCTTCGATCATACAGAACTACTATTACATACTTATATACAGGTCATATGAGCCATCATTGCATTGTTAAATAATTTTTAAGTATTGGTTTCTGATTTGCATGTGTTAGGGTCAGATACAGTCAGGTAGCCAAGTGAGCATGCAGACTCGTATCTTACACAATTAAGTACCCTTGCTTACCGATAATGTATATACAATACACTTACAATTCAAATTATGTCATTCAGTCCTTTAATATTTAATCACAATTGCCAATATACATTTAGGATTAGGAATAGTAGTACCCACTCTTAGCTTCTGTTTTCAATTGCAAACATTTGGATTGCATAAATGCCCCAATTCTTTGTACATGCATAAATGCATATATTTGTATATGTATAAGAATACTATTTTTATTTCTTTGTAACTTACCTACACTACCATACACATTTCTACTTTAGAGGCGGAGCTAACAAGTGCATTTTAATTTCATAAATATTTCAAAATCATTGTCTTAAGGATTAAATTGTCTTTATATGACACCCTACACCCATTTATTGAGCTTTTATTGAAGCGTATTATTCTGTAGCTTAAAGATTGCAGGGCCTATCGAATACTTATGAGTATTCGATGATACACACTTTTTTGTGTAGCATCTTGTTTAAAGTCGAGTTAAAGTTTTCCATCCCAAAGGAAGAAATGAAAAAGACGGAGAAAGAGCCGGACTTAATTTTTGACTCGAGTCCTTCCCAAAATTCCCAACGAGTCGTTCACAGTCAAAACTTTTTCACAGACTAATTATTTGTTACCGTTTTATTGGAGCATTGTCTGCTCCATCCTTTGTTAACATTCCTTCATGTTCATGCAGTCTTCTCTGCGTTTGGGAAATATCTTATGTACATTTATTCCTATAAATCCTATAAATATTCTGCCTTCCAACTGCACACTCTTTTATCTGTACTAGAAATAGGTAGAAACTTATCGTGGAAAGTTAAGCAGATTTAATTACTACCAACGTACAAGGTCAATTTTATAATGCAATTGATTAATCTAAAATGTCTAATCGAATGTAAAGGGTCATTTAATGGCGATGCAAATTCTTATACTTACTTGCTCAAAAGTTGGTACTACCTACTACTTGCATAAGCATAAGTATGTACATTGTCAAAGGATAGCAATACTAATTTAATAAATGCATTATCTGTACAACTTGATACAGTTATTTACGAGTAATAAGTAATTCGATCATCTCGCTGTAATTCAGCCGACCTTGTTGTTTTAGTTGGCATTGCATTGTCATAATGGGAATCCAGACATCCATTCACCCTCCCAACTCCTCAATAAAGTAATAATATCTGACAGACAATGCGATGAGCTGTGCATTCGTCTCCCTATCACTACAGAAGATCAGAATAACATAACGTGGCAATAGCATGGCAATAACTACTTAAATAAATAAAGAATTTTGAGAGTTGCGAATTCACATGACATGACCGTAAGTGAACTCTGCAACTTAGACAGTCCAGGCAAAGGCAACTCTGATTATATTATCTATACAAGTCATTTACCAAAAGTTGGACAAAGTGAACCAACTTCACAAAAATTGTCTAACTAATGTCCCTGCCCTGCACGCAACACACACACTTAACCGCAACCTAATACACATTATTTCATTTCGGAAAATAAATTAGACTCTTTGACTCCCACGCAAAAGAAAGTATTACTTTACTGTACTGTACCATCTCAAATCTACAAACACATACTTTGTTGGCCCAACTGAACAGCAGAAATTATATAATGACTTTGTAGTTTGTAGCAAAGGAAGTAGAAGGAATTATTAAATTAATCTTATAACTTCCTGCCTTTCTGGATAGTTTGTAATGTTTAACATTACTGCAATAGTTTTATCAAGGCGCACAATATATACGTACATGCAAGCATAGCATATATAAGGGTTATTTAATAAATATGGTACCTACCTATTGAATCTAATCATTGGATGTGCTAAATTTGTTATACTTTTATAAGGAAACATTAGTAAATTGCGGAAATCTCGAAATACTATAGGTTATATATATTTATGCATTAATATTGCCTATGCTTACTATGCATATAGCTATATATTGGATTTTGATATCTATTACTTCATAAAATACAAATAACAAGTACACAATTGCATTAATAGCCATATTTCATATTTATAAAGTGAGAGACGTGGAGCTATTTATTTGCTTTTGGTAAAAAAGATGTGATTGGAATAGTTATGCTAATATATTTGCATTTCCCTATCAATCAATAATTGTGCTTTTAAGAAGATGAAGAGAGATGATGGAGAAAGAAGCATTCATAGCATAGGCATCATATAATTGTCTTTTCGGAGACTTCCTTATGTATTTACTATTTAGGCTAGTGCACCTTCTAATTACTGAATTCCTTCCTGTGAACGTCTACTCATCCCAGGAATGCTCTTTGAACTTCTGATCGGACTCTGATACACTAAACAACTACAATAATTACATACAATACAAGTAATCTAAATGTTCCTCCTCCAACATTTACCTTTACATGCAGCAAAGATACATCTCCCTCCATCTTAATGTCCCGCATTTGTACTCATCTTGTCAAGTTTTTAAATTATCGATCTTTAGTTATATATATGTTGTATATTATATATATTGGAGATTGGATAGACCAATGTAGATATTCAGCAGCCAAAATTGTTCCGCCATTGCCAAAACCAGTAATCTTGTAGGTTTATAGTAATGGTTGAGTTATATAGTAAAATATCTTTCCGATAGTCTGCGTAAATAGGCACATATTCATTTCTGGGGCAATTATGATTTTATGTGTGTTGAGGAATTAAATAAGTACAGTAATATTTATGTAGTGAAAGCTTCCTGATAATATTGTAGTACAAGTAGAGGTTCAACCCTGTAGAAACCGCCAATATGAATATATGTACCTATTGTCTTACATGCCGATTTAAAAACCTACTACATTATATACATAACAGATGTATTTACATTATTACATCATAATATAAGTATTCCCAACAGAATCGAGTAGAAGAATTTCAACGTTATATTTGTACAACGAAGAAATTACTACGTACCTCTAAGTACCTAGTGCATTAACTATAGGTATGTACTTGGCTAAGTTACTTGTGCTTTGTGTCGTTGAATTATAATCCTATACTAACGAAAGACAGAACTGCTAAGCGGACTAGCCAAGGAGACTCGGCAGATTTCTGTGGAATATGCTGAGGAGAGAAACGACCAAAAAAGTATGCAAACGTAAGCTAACATTAAAATAGGATGGAAGGAGAGGGAGATGTCGGCAAGTGAAACTAAACCAATAAGATTTGCAGTAAATTGCTCCCAATTGCCCTTCCAACACGAAACAACACAGAAAACCCTACGACATAAAATACAATACCGAAAAAATTAGCTGCAGAGCAGACAAGCCGAGTCAGCAGTTTAGGAATCACTATATGGAATACTTACATGTTATATTACATATACATGTTGAAAGAAGTATAATATGTCAAACAATAAGTACTATAGCTATGCACACGTCTGTATTTGATTGCTGATAGAATAATGCAACTAGAATAGAATAATACAATTCCTTGCACATGTACACGTACAATCTTTATGTGTTACATATTTATTATCAGTTACTTATTACTTAACAATAGATTTTACTTAATGACTGACTGCTACTGTCAAATGCACTCTTACGTAAACTAATGGCATAAAATACTCTAGAACGTAGATCTACTTATTATGTATTGTATGTATATAGGTGAATTAGTATGTCTTTTATGTAGTAGATGTAATATCACTTCAACTCAAGTGAAATGCATAGTGGTTTACTCTTTCAGTTCTCGGCTCCTTTAATGTACATTCACATAATAGTATCTTTGTGAGTAATAATTGTTGTGGATTACATTAGGATACCTAGCGAAGTCAAGTGAATTAAAAGCATGGACAAATAAAGAGAGTAGACAAAACTAACTGAAATACCACGTCAAAGCAGAAGACAAATAAGACACTAACCTGAAAAACGTTTGCTTTTGTTTATGGACATGACATGTGTGGATGTAGCTTTTCGTCTGTCTTTGTCATAAGACAGAAGAAACACAAGAACAACACGTCCATAAAATATATTTGACTTGTAACTATATCTGTACATCCATCCATTACGGATGGACTTGTAATGAATCATAAAACATCTCACAATCCTGTAGTTTAGTTTATTCATGACAATCAGATTGAAATATCCCACTACCACTACATACAATATTACAATACAAAGTACAAGGTTACATAATAATAATGGATATTTTAGTGTAATGGTATATACACATACGAAAATAATACTCAACCGCAAAGTTAGTATGGAGAAAGTTGAGTTCAATCTTGTGATATCAAATAGCGTTCAGATTGTGACAGAATGCAGATAAAGAATTCTTCTTCAAAAGATTTTTTAGCGTTCTACAGATATAATCATGCAATTACGCTAATCTTACTTTTATGTTTTCATTTCTTCCGAATTAAGTACTTTAGCCACAACTTGACCCGACCTATAGTATAAGGTATGTTGTTGTTAAAGGCTCAATTGTAAACTTGCGTTCATTGATGCTAAGTGCCGATATTTAATTCATAGGGAGATATATTAGTAAGTAACTAATTCTATTAATGGAATTGTCTATGCTACAGCTAAGTAGGCATAGCAAATTGTCCTATTTTGCACCAGCGTAAATAATTAGATTGAAAAGAAAATACAGTAAATACAGCAAAGAAATCGCATACTTTGTATGTATAGTGTATATACTATGTCATCGTAAGATACATATTTATATACTACATTTATATACTAAGTATATAAAGAAACCGAGAAAAGGCAACCTGTAGAATGAATTAATCCCACAAATGCCCATGTGGCATATATCATTATAGTCTCTCAGAATTCAACTCTCTATCTCTCTACACACCTAATTTATCTTTTACATTCAGTAAACTATGTGTAAGCAAAGCTACTCTTTTATTTGGACAAAAATATTATTCCTGTCGGGAACCTGCGGGAGTATCTGCATTGCAGATTGCATTGGGTTACCTTACGTACTTACTTCACAATCTGATAACATTTCTAAACACAATACTTCTTGTCACTAAAGATAACGAATGAATTCTTTCACCACTTACAGTGAAACGTACATTAAGAAACAGATTCTTTGTAATATAGTAATCTTTAACCTATGTATTTAGTTGTGATTGCACTATTACTACTAACTTAATACACTTTTAACATTAGATCGAGTGTTGAATGCAAAGTGCTGGCATTGTTTCCATTATGACAGAAATAGTTAATCATCTTGATCATACAGAATATAATATAATGGCTATCTGCTATCCCAACACACTGAAACATCAGTAAATAATTTCTGTAACGCTCCAATCCCAAAATTCTTATTGTTAGTATTTAGTGAGATCCCTGCAGCAGCAGCGTCAATTACGATAACGCTAATTTGGGATTCATTTACAAAATATATCTCATTCAGTCTCCTAGCTGATTATACTATAAATACAGTACCTACACGTAAATCCTATTGTAAGCATAATGTAAAATTTGGATGTGGAAGGCACCAGGTCATTTGGATGTACTTAATATTATGCGACATAGAATCCAATGAATAGATACAATTTTAACTTTTGGTAGACAGACATTGTAATCCGGGAATGCGTTGTTGAATGTCTAATCTTTTCTGAAAAGGGAACTGATTACTTGTAGATTTATTCCTAAATTACAGCCTTTCCTTTACACAGACAAGAAATCGCTAATGCTAATGAAGTATAGTTCATTTAATACATGTACATGTTAGAATACAAAACTTTTAGCGTTCGGTTCATGGCCATTATATTGTCTATATACTGTTGACTGTAATGTTATTTTCCCCAAAAACTGTTGAATGATATGCTCTTGAGTTACTATAGGCATATTACCATTAACATTAAATTAATACCAATAAAGTAGATGAGCAAGATTACATATTTTGGGTAAATATTGTAGATATGCATAGACACAGGCACGTTTCGTATTTAAAATTGTAAGAGATTAACACACTTGCACTTGGTCACATACAATACATTCTGAGTCTACACTCTACACTCTACAGTAGCAATATTGTGAGCAAAGCATGCAAAGTACTGGAAAGGCAAAAAGATGAAGGAGATTCCACAGATTTGAATAAAATAAAAGGGAAGGACTCACCATTATACATACTGGAGCACTCTGGAGCCTTGGCATAAGGTTGAATTCACATTTAAATTAATAGCTATCCATGCATTAACGAAGAAGAACAGGAAACTGAACTAAAACTATTTAACAATTTATATCCAGCAGGGAAGCTCGTCTCTATCTGAATTTTAAAAAGAATTCCACGTTCTGGAGTCTTCGGTTGGTGACAAGTTAAGTTAGTAAACAACGTGTTCTTGTTTTAATTAGTATTTCATCATGAAAAAACTACATAAATTTACTTTAGGTATCACTGCCACTTAATTCGGTGTTTATATGAATGTGAATGTTGAAGATCCTTAGGTAGGAAGGTGGGTACTGCAATCAAAATATAGAGCAGAACTATTGACGTCGTATTTGCAACAGTACTACAACTACTACATACATACCTGTAGACTATTTAAGATGCTAGCTAACAAACATTTTCACAAAAACAATTATTCCTCTGCTAAAACGTACACGACGGGCGGGATGAGTGTATAAAGTGTATTAGCGTATGTATGTAAATGGAGTTTTGTATCAAATCAACTGTACTGATATCTGTGTGGTAATTATTATGTGGACACTGTCAACTGTACTGATATTAATATTGACACTGAGATATTTTTAGAAACATACGCAAATAATTGGTATTAGTTATTATTAAGTAAGTTGGGCACTGCAGTACTTACTTATAATAATTGTAACTATCTGTAGTACTTAAAATAAGAAAGGAAGAAATAATTTGGGGACTTGTTTTGCGTGTGTTGTTGTTGAGACTGATTTTGTACTTTTATTCGTATGTCGTGTGTGTGTCTGTGTGTCTGTGTGTGTGAGAGAGAAAGAGAGTATGTAACTCAACGTAGTTTAAGTGTAAGGCTGTAGGTTATGTCTTTAGATTTGGATTCGTTTGGGATTTTGTCATGCGAACTGCTTTTCTTTCCTTCTTTCTACGTTCTGTCTCTGTATTCTCTGTATATCTCTGTATTCTACGGGTAGCTCTGTGAACTGTGAGTCTGCGACTAACTTACGTACAAGTAAAGTGGTTTTGTGGATATGACTGTGAATTGGCGGACGGACGGATGACTTTGTTCCTCCGTCTGCTCTCCTTCTGCAATTGCAACCAAGTCTCAACAGAAAGACAGCTTAGCTTTGTATTTGTATGTAGGCAATGTTAGTATTGTAGAATGTAGATGTACGTACGAAAGTTGTTTGTGTGTGTGGGATAACAAGGAGAGAGAACCAAGTCAAAGTCACACACGGAACGGAACATTTACTAATAGAATAGAGAATAGCAAGTCAAGACGAAATAGACGAAATAGAATTGGAGCAAAGTTTATATTTATTTATTCTCATTCTGACTGTAGGAATAGGATGGACTGGACTGGAGCTGGAATGGACCATTCTCCAGATATTTATTTTTAAATATAATTGAATCTATAAGTATAACACATAATATTTGTAAGTATATAAGGTACTATGATTAGGATTAAATAGCATAAGTATCTGTAGTATAGTTGTGGACGTGGATGGATTTGGAAGGGTGCTTTGTTTGGGAAAGAGGAGCTGGATATTTCACATGAACTGGACTGGCTGGCTGGACAATGGAAATGAATCCTACTATTATTGTTATGTATGTATGTATTTCTGTATCTTAAGCATTAGTTGGTATTAGTAGAACTAGAGCCGTGGCGGATGACGAAGAAATCAACGGACTAAGAAGAAGACGAAGAAAGGAAGGAACACCTTGAATGCTCAATGTTGAAGAGGAATCCCATTCCAAGGACGAATTCTAACTAATAAGTGAAGACTATCCCCTCAACGTATACAGATGCACTCCTAATAGTACTTATTCCTATCTCAATAATCTATTGTTGACTGTTGGCTAAAACTTTGCTGGACTGGACTGGCTGGACGCAGCAGTCTTTTCTATACAATATACGCAATTGTTATGTGCATATGCATGGGATTTTGTGCTCCATGGCAAAATAGCCAACGAATCTTGGAATCTTCCAGTAACACACCAAAAGGACACTCTTCGTCTTTCTTTATTCTTACTTACAGTGGTTTAGCCACAAAGTAGCATAGGTAGTAACTATACCTAACCCGTTGTCGTACCGTTTTAGCAAAATAGCGACAATCTATGCATACATATACAAATACATAAACGTATGTACAGATATTTGTAGATAGTTGTAAATACATATCTACCGAAACGGCCTGTTTTGCGCTTACTTATCTGTAATAATTAGTCTCTCCCATTCTACCGTTTCAGATTTATCTACGACGATTTGTATAGAGATATTTTAGAAATGGCGAACAACAATTGTTATTTGTGTAACTAATGGACATTTAAATTTTGACTGCTACTAGCTAAGTGATAGGAAATAAATTGGCTGACTGTTTATCATTTTAATGATAAAAATAATCTAATTAAAAATATACTTAATAATACAGCATATTGTAGTCTCTGCAAAACAGATTCAATAGTAATAGTAACAATAGAGCTACATACATAATATGTATTTAGAATAAAGAATTATTGCCACCTTATTGCGTACAATAAGATTAGTTTATGCAAGTAGATGCCAGCGAGGACGACACAAAATGAGAGAATGACAATGACAGCGTCTCTATACAATGAAGACGGTGGTCGTAGGATGTAGCAATGCATCTTCCACGTGTGAATCTTTCTTTTGCGTGTGTCTTGTCTGCTCTCTGTGTATTTGTGTGCGTGTGTGTGATGAGAATGTATACACCACTTTGGCAGACAGAATGGCAAACATTCATTCGGAACAGATAGCAGTGAAGAATAAGTGTACAAGTACTTGTACAGATACATTCACACAGCATAAGATACGAGGGAAGACCGAGGGTCGTGAGCGGTCGGGCGGGCAAGAGTTGCAATCTTTGATTTAAGTTGGTTTTAGTTCTTTAGCAGTAGATCTTGTGGATGAATGTAATTGTAGTTGCTCGTACTGTTATGCTATTAATGTACTAACATTATAATATAGGGTTCTCAAATCGTGGAATCTTATCCCTTCTACATCTAAGGCGGCAAACAATTTGTTAGTTGCCATACAATATTTTATCTTAATAAAAGGATAAGATTCCACGGTGTGGGAATCCTTGCTGAGTCTATAAGTCCTATAAGTAGCTACTAAAGTACACTATTGAATATAAAAGTAATGTAGTGCAGGAGGGAACCACTCTTCTGCTCAGTGAAATAAATCTAAAAACTCAAATCGAAGGCAGAACTGCAACAAACTGCACTCTTCAGTTTCTTCCACAATAGAACAAATAATATTTCTACAGAAGAATTAATAAATGTAACAACAAGAAACAAACGGATGCTCCCTTTCTTTCTTTCCACTCAACAGAATCATTCACCAGTGCAACCAACCAAAGAAAACAGAGTTAACACTTAAGCAACCGATAATGTAATACTTAGATAATATGTTTATTTATACTTACTTACTTACTTATCTCACTTCTCCATTTTCCTTTACTACTTACCTGTTTATTAATGTAATACCGACCTACAAGTAATTACCACCGCGCTATTATCCCTAAAATGGTGGATATTTGGATATTAATAAGTCCTATCTTCCTTGACAATAATATTATAGTAAATATAAGAGTTAGACAACAATATGCGGGTAAACACAACCACGATGATTGTCCATTGGATAGCATATCAATCTCAATCCCTACGTGCATATTCTACAGTGTCAGTAAGCCGTTATTGCCATTCATTCAATTATGCCTCTTTTAATTTTAGTCGTACAACATAAATTACGCATTTAACGAGTCACTTATTGGCTTATAGTTCATGAAATAATCTATCAAATCTACTAATAAGCATATTTCAGCAACTTTACAGTAATATTTGCAATCTACATGCAATGCAGATCGTCAAGCCTTTCACCATAACCACAACCTCCATTTTTTTCTTCTTTCATCCCACACTGTATTCTTTCTCGCTAGAAGAATTACTTTCCTGTTCTCTTAGTGCGTGTCATTCATAAAACATCTTTGAAATGAGATACAGTTAATGGGCAACGACATTCACATTTCTTGTGTTACCTATTTCTAAATTGGAAATGAATTTTCGCTAAATAATACAAAATTAAGGACACTAATTAGCTACTGGTAATAAATGTGGTTTGAAATATAAATTCGTTTGGTGTTGTCAGCTTTTACAATTAGTTGAGACCTTGGAAGGAATATGACAAAGCGTAGGATTTGGGCCCAGTGCTCCAAATAACTTTACACAAATTGCAAAAGATTGATATTTCTGAAATGTGCATTGTCATTCAACCATCTTATCTAAAATTCTAAGTCGCTATGACTTTGAAATCAGAAAATTCAAATCCGCCTTCTAATGGCCATAAAAATGGAAGTTTGGTCAACTTTCCGACTACTTTCCGCATATGAATGTCTAGCTGTTTAAACTAATATTTATGAGAGGGGGGTTTTCAAGTGAATTTAGTATACCGTTCAGAGCTGTAGTTGTAAAAATGTAACATTATTTGTTACTATTTACTTACGGTGCATGCAAACTTTATTTATACCTATATATACACAGACACTATTGCAATGATCATAGGTCGGTACAATATCAAAAAAATCTAAATCTCATTCATGGAGATTAATCGAAATATTAATAAAAGCTATCTGGCTATAACTTAGCTTCCAATATCGTGAATAAAAATGGGGAAATTGATAATTATTCCTGTTTGCAAGCGTAAAATAGATAAATAAAAGAACTACTTCAAATATAGGTGGAATATCCGAGGCAGACTATTATAAATACAAGTAATACATGAAACGTAGCACACATTCAGTAAATGTTTACAAGTTTCGTGCTCCAATTAATACAAATAAATTAATAATTAGCTCAACCAGCCAATTTAATACCATAAATAATATTATATAAATAGTACAAATCACACATTAATGCCGTTTGTGTTGCAGCTTCAATATTTATTTATTTTTTGGTTGCATTTATGCATAATAATATTATCAGCAAGAATGTAAACACAAAAATTCACAATTTCTATCAGTCTGCCTGCTTCACTTAATTTTTGCAACAGCTTTAATAGAAGTTAATTCTGTAATTGCATGGAAGGAGGGTTGCAAGTTAGTTACAACTTTGGTATACTTATTTAATCCATCCTTTATTAACAGTGGTTTCCATATATTTGCAAACTCGTATTCTGTATTTCTGTATGCATAGTATTCATACACAAGTAACTAATTCTATATAATACATGTTGTTCAGAAAAACTAGTATTTAGTATATAATATGGATAATGTGTGTAGATGGAGAGCGGAAGGTGAATAAGTTGAATATCCTCCTTGGCTTGAGAATTCGTGAGAGCCGAAATCTAAATAGTTGGTGCTCTGCATTAACTCACTAAATTGCAACATTAATTTCATTTGCCCTGGCCTGGCCTGACTTGGATTGTCGGACGGGACTCGGGACGAGGACGCGAGAACCAAGAAAATTAGCAAAGCAAAGGATTCCTCCATGAACTTTCCGTTCTCATCAAATCACAACAACAAATTCAAGAGGATTCCTCATAAGCATAAGCAGCTGGCTACACATTATTTATCCACAGCTATGCAAAACTATTAATTTTCATTTGATATCAAGAGCAAGTACATAATGCACATTACAGCATTACATTATTTTCATACATTAGCACAAGAATCTACTTAAATATAGCATTCTAGTAGGAATAGGAATACAGGTACCTACATGGGTGCATATTTAATGGTTGTTACTACAAAGGGTTCTCTTATTGCCTGCTAAAAATCAGTCGCAGGAGGAATCCGCGAAATATTGTGTAACTTATAAATGTCGTCGTTAAATGAAATGAAATCGCTATCGACAATTTAATTAATAAATAAATAACTAATATACATAATGCAGTTTGGTTCTATAAATAAAAAATTTATATTATGAAGCGGGTGTCATACAGATATCTATACTACATACATACGTAAAGCTTATTACGTAAAATATGTATCCACCTCCTGTGCATTTCATAGTGTAGCGTTTAGCGTATGTCACCACGTCGTATAAAAAGTGTGTGATTAGAAAAATGAGAAAAGAGCAAGTTGGGGTCGAGTGACAGGATTTCTAAAGCGCACCTTCTTTGGTTTTTTTAAATTAGTATTTTATTTAGGTGAGGTTATTTGTTAGGGTATTTGTATGTCGATCGAGAGTCGAAAGATGGTAAAAGTGAGGCTAAGGAGGATTTATTTAGCAAACTACTAATAGAGGCTGTCCCCAGTTTGCCAGTTGGCAATTTCGATAAGAGAGATGAGGATTTGCAGCTTTTTCCATCAGGTACACACAAAAGTTCTCATCGTCTTCCGCCTGCCGTCCCGTCCGTCTACCATGCAACCTGCACAACTTACGTCTGCCAGCCACATTCACTAAACATAATTGATCTATTTACTATTTACACACACAAGACCTCTACTTATTACATAATTACGTAATACAATCTACTACCTCCACACTTAAAATTACTTGAATGATGAAATCTTTGATTTAACTATATGTACATATATCCCGATCCCTTTATTTGTATACCTAATGTACTATGTACCAAGTGACATTTACTAACTCACCTTAATACAATTATTCTACAACAATTAATAGTCTTCCTTTCTTTCTTTCTCTCAGCATCCCACCTTCATTGTCTCACTTGGTTCGTTGGTGACTACTTCTTGGTCCTCCTCTTTCTTTGTTGGCTGACTTAATTAAATAATTAAATAGGTACCACTGCACTGCTACCAAAACTCGATTTGATTCGATTCCTCAGTTTATTCATCTCTGATAGACATCTTAGCACCATATTTATCAATTTATTTATGCTTATAACTTAGAACCAATACTTTGATATGATAGTATTGTGTTTGTTCCACTTTAACTCCACTTAACAGATATCAGCTTCCAAAAAGATGTTCATTCAACTTCTTCCGTGACAATACTACTTCAACTCAGATGTATATTAACAATAATTAAATAGTCCACAGATAGTCTGTAAGTAAATTTATACCAAATTCGGAATAAATACCATTGAGAGTGATGGATGGAAACGTTACATTGTTGATCAGAAAATCAAAAGCCCTTATACTAAATACTTATACTCATAAATATTCTGAATATTTAGTTAATAATTGAAAGATGTTTTCCTTATTAATATTGGCGAATAATATTATTTTACTCTTTATGATCGAATGATTTTGTAAAATAATACCTACATAAATTAATCTGACATTAAATAAAATAAATGTTGTTAATTTGTAAATAAATTTGCATGGTGTGTACATGTAGTTTGTGCAGGATCCTAGGATCGATAAAATATAAAAGGGTTAACCGTGAATGGTCTTAATTTAAACGTTACGTACAACAGCTATATCTACCTACCTGCATATTTTTTATTCATAATGAGAGCACAACTTTACTTTAGCAATTTGCATGTACTTATCACTCCACTCGGCTGTTTTGCATGGTCGCGTCGCTTCGCCAACAGATTTGTAAAGTTGAAAGTCAAGAACTGAATTTTTATCTTTAATCTATCCGTTTCTGTACGTATGTGAGACTCAAATTCACAATTCAAGTTTATTTGTACTGTATTAGCTTCCTTACATAAAAGTGCATCCGTTTTTATATTTTATTGTAGCAACTACTATGTAGGTACCTAACTAAACTAGGTAACTACTTGAGTGCGAATCTAGGATTCTACAGTATCTACAGTGTTACAGTTTGTGCAAGTAATAATAATGTTTATTAGGTTCTTTATCTCTTTCTGTTGGGTAGATAGAATAGATACCTTACCTACCGAAGCCCAGGATGATAACACAAAACAATTTGGCTTAATTCATAGCTGTTTATTTGCCACGTGGGAAAAGTTCAACAAAAAGACTTGTCATTGGCACATAGAGAGATAATTCGGACAGACTCAAACTAAAACTCAACTACATACAATTTATGTAAAAAGCTCAACAATTCCGCAATCAAAATATTTTTATTATTAGCCCTAGCATAGCATCCTTCATTCGCAAAACCGTTCTTTGGGAACCTTCATTAACTACGTGTTAAATATCCTTAATATTTTGAATTTCAAATCTAAACTAAGTTATTTTTAAATACAAAAAAATAAGTGGCAGATAAATGCACAAAATTCTCCTAAAGTTTAATAATATTTTGCCATAAAGCATCTGCATTTGGATAAGAAGTCGTCAACGGGATCTCCTCCCCCTGAGAATGTTTTTAATGATTTCACTGACCTCCCACACTTTGGATCCCGTAATTCCTTGAACTCCTTGAAATATTAAATATTCTGCCAAACTTTCATTGCACATTATTAGAAATTAAGTATTATTGTGCTAGACTTTTGTACTATTTGTCAAATGGTTTGTTATGCAGTAGATGTATCAAATTTTATATGATTGTAAAATGCTGAAAAAACTGATCGTTAAGATTGCAATTCGGGGGGTTTGGTTAGGCTAAGAGTTCCTGTCAATTCTAATGATACAGTACATTATTTAGAGGAAAAGAATAAAAATGATTACTTAAAAGAGTTTTCTCAGTCAGGACAATTATGATATTATATGCAATTAACTAGAAACATTGTAAAACATAGAGGCATATCTGATATTTCATGAAAAAGTATTCAGGACAATAATACTTAAATATATTGACGAAAAGAGTAAGCAGAGTTTTACGTTAGACAGTTTGCAAGTTAATTCGCTCGTTCACCTTTAATTTTTTCTCGATGTTAATGAGAGGAAGTTAAACTGCAGAAAAGGAGTAAGGAGCTGACTTGCTTTGACTTTATGTACACTGTGTAGTGTAATACAGGATACTATAGGATAATATTCTTGTGAAAACCAAAAGACATACCCATACCGTGTGTCAGTCTAACTTTGCGAACTTTTAAGGAATTTGTTTATCTGATAGAGGAAATTATGGGAATGATTGTGCCATTATCAAATACTTACCTAAGTACTTATGTATGTGGAAACTTTTTATACATTATGTGTCCTATGTATGTGTATGTGGAGTATGTGCTCACTAAAACCAAATCGTAAACACTCAACTCCAGATTTACTTAAACCTCCGTTTTCTATTATTTAAAGTATTTCTTATTTAGGTACCTGCTTTGATATGCTCTATCTACTTCTTTAGACAGTTACTTATCGTTAGCTAGTTTACTTATCCTTATTGTGTGTGGCATGGCGCAGTTAAACTTTATTCCTACCGTTGTTGTTCTGTTATAATCTTGGGAACATTTTGACGGCGGGATAATATTTGTTTAGCGAAGAACTTTACTAAAGTGTAGGTAGTAGTACTAAACATTCTTTTATCTAACTAATGCTACATATAAAATATTATTTTCGTTTGTATTCAAAGGTAATTGAAGTCATCTAATTCTTCTATGTAATCTATGTAAATATTGCATGTAATCTTAGCTGGTATGGAATATGGATGTAGAGTAGATGTACATAAATGCATTTGAAAGCGGTAGGTATATTATTCAAAATGTTATACTTGGGTACTTCTGAAGCATAGATCAATCATAGTCCTATGTTAATTGTGAAAATCCTACGTACACCATTACATAATCTAAATTCAGATTATCAATATAATATATTGTCGAATTTTAAAGAGTAAGTAATAAAAGTATAGGAGATTAATTCAGACAAGTAAAAAATGTTAAAGAGCTTACAGACATTTCCATTGTATTTATATGTAAAAAGCTTTATTTTGGCTATCTTTGAAATGTTCTATGTACTAGGTACTAGTCGCATTGTTAAGTTAAGTAGTGTCTCAGATGTAAAAAACTATTCGGAAATTTCCCACCTAGAATCTCTGAGTTAGAATTGAGCAGTGAGAAACAGTGTTAAGATCTCATTCACTTGTTGCGGGACATTATATTACACACGATAGGAAAACCAAAGGGTTATTTTAAATGCGAATAAATCAAAATGGCCAAAGTATCTTAGATATTATATTATGTATCTAATAATAAAATAATTGCTGAGACCGTAAACAGGTAGCTCGACTTAAAAATTGAGAAACTAATTACTATACGTTGTAAGATACCACAAACAAAGCCAGTCAGTGAGAAAAGGAACCTGGAAACAGGGGATAATGATGCATACAGTGTACTAAGTAAGAGTGTAAGAGTTCTGAAGGTTGTACTGTGTACTATGTACCTATGTACATTAGTGCTAAAAACGTATAATATCCTTAAAAATCCTAAATTCATCGCGTATTCCTGTGAATTAAATATTAAAGCTGAAAAATAATGCTTCCATAAATAATATTTCCAAATAAAAGTAGTGTACGTTATCATATTACATTTTAATTATCATAATAAAAACAAAATAATACTGCACAACTATTGCGAATATTTCCAAAGTAAGTTTAGTTAAATATATTATTATATTCTATTGTGTTTAGTTGAGTTTAGTTTAGTTGAGTTGGATGGAGGCTTTGTAAGTAAAAAAGAGAATTCCGGCTCCTGTTTCTGCACAAAGTAGTCCTGTGAGAATCAGATGATTTTATCTAGGATTTTATTTTCCCAAAATGGTAATTAGAATGCGCAATCAACAAAATTCAATTTGGCCAGAGAATATTAAGCAACAAATGTTTCACTGTACGTGTACAAGTACAAGACAACGAGTACAAACAAATTGAGGAAACTACATCGAGAAAACAATAGAGTTTTACAGGTAAATCTGTGCTGTGCGTTGCTTATGCGTTGCTTATGCAATATGATAAACAGAATTCAGCTTTCATTGAAACTCTTTCCGTTTGTAAAGTTAAAGTAAACCTTTGGAACTGAATTGTAAATGAAGGTGGGAGTGTCATCTATGCAGAAAAATCTTTATTCACTTCTGTCGTTGCTAATTATCCAAAAGCTCTTTCTTTTTTATTAATAACTCGCTCATGCAATCATTTTTAATTGCTTTCTAACTATTATTATGGATTAACTGCTACTTAATAGATAGCATTGGCTTGTCATTGCTTCTCTCAAGAATGTTGCTTAATTTTATGGAAAACTGAAAAGAGTTTGCTCCGTTTCGTATATATATTTGTATAGGCCTACATTACATATGCATGGATTCAATGTTTAGTAGGGATAATTAATTATCTGCCTATGTAAATTGCAAATATTAACATAAGTGTCAAAGTATAATGTTACATAATATTATAAGTATTTAACTATAAATTGTCAACTCTGTTAAAGAATCACTGTAAAGTGAAATACTATCAATAGTGAATTAAATATATTGACAAAGGAGCTAGCATATCTTGACCGTCACACATTACATCCCATTTGTTACATAATATTGTTTTAAAACCTTACATTACTAATATGGAATTGAACATTGCAACTACAATGTAATATGAACTATTTTATTTAGCTTCTGAGTTTGGTTTTAATAATTCAATAGTGATAAACTACAATATTGGTCAACAATGTTGACAAGAAATTATTTATTTAAAGTACAGATAGTTATATCTAAACACATTAGATGAAGCATAATATTATAAAAGATTCAGTTACAGATATGCTCTGATAAATAGATTATCATACGTACTTTATGTATACCTGTACATATATTTAGCAATGGAATTAAGGAAAAGAGTGTTTTGGCGGGTGAGAAAGATTTCGGTTCGGTCGAATACAGTGCAGTGTACTTAGTACTTATACTACGTATGTACAGTAGGTGAAATAGTTTGTGATGTCACTTGTGATCATGTTTGTCTAAGAGAGAAATAGAGTAACAGTGAAGTCCAAGATCCCCTCCACCTCCTCTGTCGGATAAAATCAATGTTATGACGTCAATCGGTCCCCGGAGGCGAGGAATCGTCGGAGGGACAAGATTGGTCCTGCGTGTGGGTGTGTCCCCGTCCACATGGCATTCTACTAATATTTATATGCTTTACTTTACTTACCTTGCCGCTATAGTACATATATTTAGCTTTACCAACAGCTACACTTAAATATTATTATTAATTATATTATTTATGTAAACCATTTATTTAGTATTTCGTAGTCTTTGTATGTATTACAAGTAGGGGCATAAAGATCATGATATGATTCGTGTATGTAGTATAGTAGCCGTTTATTATACTTTTTTGAGATGAAGCAAAAAGAAATAGGTGGATAAGTGTCAAATACATTCATATACATAATAAATATATGATAATATACTGATAGACATTGCATTGATGATATATATGTACATAATACATATATAGGTACATATGATATGGGATATCCCAATATAATAGTTTTCAGCATTCTTTAATACATAGCTTACAATTACTAGAACAATAAGTGAATATATGTACATGATTTATTGTATTTGATTTGTGATTATATATATTTCCATTATATATTAAGTAGTATAACTAATTCAGTACAAGTAGAAATATATAATACAAATTCTTGTACTTAACATAACCTTGAAATATTTTATACTTTCTGCATAGGCGATTATATAAGCAACAAAAATGTTGCTATTTCGTGCATACATTCAGGTAAATCACTACTTTTGGCTTACGCTAGTAAATGGAGATAAAGACATGGAAATAATAAATGTCACAGAAGTATAAAAATCATTTTAGGTGTGTCCTTTTGCAATAAATAAAATCTATTTACCAGATCTTCACACTTCTTAGTCCAAGTTCAATTATTTACGCGATGTCTACATGATTGCCTTGATGTGCCTCTTACTAAACACTTTTTGCACTGACTTCTATTTATTACTACAGTATTTCTTCTATTAGGTTCTCGTGGCATAGAATGTATTGGCGTATTGGATAAGGATGGTCGTGGTGGACTTTGGTTGCCGCCACACTCGTGCTTTCTACTTACGTAACTGCTACTACGTACGTAAGTATTACGTACGCGAGGATCTCGAATCTCGATGCATTTATTATTAGTACATATTATTATACAGTCTATATGGGCTTCTAAATGCCTACATGTAGTAATATACCGTATATTTACATTTTCATATGGTACAATATTCCACATAGTTAAGAGTTAAGACTTGCACTTTTGGTTAAATTCATTGCATTACATTTGCAAGTTGCAGCTACACATTACATCAGAATTTTGTGCATTTGTATATAGTAAAAATATTTATCGTAAAGAATTGTAGCTTAAATAATTCTTTCACGAGGAATTATTATTACGACTTCAAACATTTTGCAAATTTGTCATTTAGCTCAACAAGGATTCCACAATATGCGCTATGTCATTATTATTCGCATAAAATATTTGCATGGACAATGTATTTGCTATAATATGTTTCTGATACTGAATAGAATTACCGTTACAAGAATATCTTCTGTTCCATATTAAACCAGTAGCGTAAATACGAGGAGACCAGAGGATGACCGTTCTACTGGCCGGGCCCCCAAACACCAAAGGGGTCGGGCCAAAATATGCTTTACATCAGATAATATAAAGATTTCAAAATTTATCAATATAAAAATAGTCCTCGAGCTAGCAAAAGAGAAATCTCAACCTAAAAGAACTGTGATCTTCGTTTGTCTGGACAGAAGAACCGTGTAGGAGAGCAAGTAGAAATTCTCTGTATTCTCATTTTCAGTAGACAACTTCTACAATGTGGACGTTGCTTTACTTTTCCATTGACCATTATTAGTACTGTTGTTTTCAAAAAATATTTTCTAAACTCACTTATTAAAAGCATTGCGCTAATTTCTGGGACAAGAGGGACTGAAGGCCAAGGCTGTATTGAGGGGGAGTAACAAGGGGCACATTATTTCACAACTGAAATCCAGAAAAATTTAGTGTTTACAGAAAAAAGACCAGAAAATGAGCAAAAGAGGCTTCAGGCAATTTTAAGGTCATATTTTTTGTTATAAATCAGCTTTAAGAAACCAAAAATTTCACGCTTATTTATAAGTAGTTAAAATTGGTCAGATAAAGTAAAACATTTTGTCAAAGAGAAAGCAATTATTGTAAGTAATGTGGTTTTGTGATAATTTTCAACATTTCTTATTTAAATGGGCGCTAAAACGCGGAAAATTTTGCACGCTTTGTAAATATTGGTTGTTATAATTTTATAGACAGCCCTACAACAGTTTTGTGTATACGCTTTGAAAATAGATTTTGTTTGAAGTTAATGGTTTCGTAGTCAAGCTAACAATATTATTATATTGTACCGTCTATCCGGTTAACAAAGGGTAATGACAAAAATGCTTTTACGTATCACCCCTTTAGCATTTTTGACAGGGCCCGAGCTGGCCACAAATTCTCCTCCTGGCCGCGCCAGGAGCCACCCTTGTTACGGCACTGTATTGTATTAAACAGGTATTGAGTGATTCAGGGACACTCACTCCTTGCTAATTACTAATTAGCAAAATAAACTTCATAAGCAACCAATACTTAATTAGTCATAAGCTTCTGTGCTTTCTGATGCATCAGTTTACTTAGGAAAAAAGCTTTGCCATGGTTTATTAGAATATTTAGCAAACCTTGTGTATCATCTTCCTATTAGTGTTCTGCTCTGGTATGGATTACTGCTTATTCTTCTTACTGCTGCTTATTTGGCTGTGTATTAACTTGGGCGTAGAGGAGATTAAGATTAAATAGCAGTAGAGCATATGGAAGTAAAGTGTGTCTGCTTGTTTTGGCTAATATGTTATATAACTATGTGGCAGATCGTGGCAGGTTTTTGATTTTGAGTGCACACGAAATGTATTTGCTGCTCATGAAGAATATTTAACGGAGTTATGCGGTCGGCCTTCGCTTCTTTTCGCATTATAATAATATTCCTATTCTTATTCCACTATAAGTATAGACATACACTTTCCCAACTCATCTCCTACGTACTTTTATACGGCTATCTCTTGTCTGTGTCATTAAATGCGCAATCTGGACCTGCTAACTATAAAAGCAATCAAAAAATTAGAATTAGCATAAATATGAAGAGCTTCTGTTCTGTTGTACAAATCTCTCTGCGTCTTTAACTACCTTCCCATGTTATTTGTTTATTCATATCCCAGAGTAGTTCATTTATGCATACAGCACAGTACAGCAGCGTAGGTATTTATTTAATACATAAATATACTCAAAGAGACAGAAGATAATAGCCAAATACTAATATTAGGAGTAGTATGATCCCAAATAGAATCCGCACATGAATAGGGATAGTCTGATAGTGTATAAACCCACGTACACGATTCCTCTGGAGTCTGCTGACTGAAAAGTGAGTCAAGTCAACTGACTGGATACAAATACACGTACGTACTTATACGCAAACGTAGACTCCTACTAGTCCTACTCCTACATACATAATAATATTTTTCTATCTACAAACAACAACATAGGGAGATTGAAGCACATTATAGGTTCCAGTCAGCAGGAAACGTATAGATATAGATGTAAAGTACTTCTTATATCTAAATACGTATTTCTGGCTGGCTGTGACTATTAATGTTGCTCTTATTCAATTGAGTCAGCCACTCAGTACTCAGTACATAAGTTCATTCTCATTCCATTCAACCATTAAGATACAATTAAGATACATACTCAAAAAGACAAAAATTGTACATTGTTGTGTTGTATGGAGTATTATACACAAGGAGAAACAAAAATATTTGCACACAACGTACATTACACACTACTGTGAATGTGTTCTTTGAAATTAGAAGTCTACGTAACGAAGGGCAAGGCAATTGAGGCAAATCAAGTTTTACTTTAACATTTACAGCCGTCGTCCCAATTGCAATATTATTTCTACTATATAATAAAATAAAATAAAATAAATATATTACCTAACCTATTTATGAATGAATGTGAGCCTGTACTGTGAGTCCTTGTATACATTAAACACTATTATATACAAGACTAAGATCTATATAACGTGTCGTGTCTTATTCATATAAATAAAGAATATTTCCCAGTAATAGAAATCGAATATTAATAGTGAATCAAGATATTTAAAGAGCCGAGTCTTCTTTCTTTTGCTTCTTCTTGCTATTTAGTAAACTCTAGGTAAGTTATATAAAACCTTCTTTACACTTTACAGTAATCTACAGTACGTTCCAAAAGTTACGCACATTAGGAATTTCATTTTCTCTACTTTCCTTGTTACCATTGAACCATTCAAATTCAAATGAAATTCGGCCGCTGCTGGCTGATCTAAAAATGTGCGTAAATTTTAGGACGTCCTGCACGCACTTTAGTCTCAAAGACCCAACGCAGCATAATCCTGATTGACCATTTATTACGTCCCTATTTTGGAATAAACAAATAATAATAATGGGTGCTTAGAGATAGAAGTATCAATCCTAGCCCAACTATATTAATATTATTATTGAAATTGTGTGACTTTTGGGAATCCATAAGAATGCATCTAATTGCATTGCATACAAAAACCGAATTGATAAATTCAGAACTCCCCTAAAGATTAAATAGTCCCGTTTTCCGTTGCGTTTTAGAGTATTTAGACTTCTTTGCAAGGAATATTGACTCGGGTCGACAAATATATTCGCAACACCTTGCGTCATTTCCCACACAACTGCGAGACAATTCGCAAGTGCAAAATATATGGGCTACGCGACCATGCTCAGCTGGTTATGCGGAGCTCAATTCGTAAATTCGTAAATTCATAACTTTTGTGTCTGTTAAAAAATGGTGCTGAAACCAACGACAAAGTGTAGCTTTGATTCTCTGAACTCACATTATGTAAATCATAGACATGTATCTCCCCCCACCCCCCCCCCGCCCCCCTCACGGAACAAAACTATAGGAATTGCGTTATAGTATGGGCGAACAAATTCGTCAGCGGGGTTAGGGAAAAAATGTTTGTCTAATTTTGCCCCATTCGCGTCGATCTGAGTCAATGTGTTTTATGCAATTTTATTAATGGACTTTGTTGAAGTATATCTTATAGGGAGAACTAGGTTAGTTTCCTTCAAAATTGAAAAGAAGGATGAGGTGGAGGGAGATCTGTGTCTGGTAGGGTCATAGGTCATAGTCTTACTAATTTCATGTAAATCATAATTCTTGTAGCGATTACGTATGCGGCACTTCTTTGTATATAGAGCGAAATACCAACTTGCCATACATAACATGGAATATCAAGATGTCTGTTTGCATTTAGTCGCTGTGTACATAGTGTAGCTTATTATCGCATACTCATTATCGAATAAAATCGCGATATAAACCAAGTTTACTTAAGAAGGAAAGAACTATAGTTATCTATTTGCATCTTCTATGTCTATGTACAGAATGTACACTACACACACGGTATAGTAGAACTAAAGAACACGTTCAAGATAAGATAAACGGTTAAACACACACGTACACTACATGCATACAGAAATACAGAAATATACTCACTCCAGCATACCTGCTTAGCATATAATCCAGATCCAGATGCATTTTTAGCTTGCCATAGATACCTGCTAGACTGTATTTGTAACTATATATTTAGCTAACTGAAAGTATAGCAATTAGATCAGAGCTGACATGGCACAGTCCTCATTCCTGTAAACTCTTTTCACCTGAAAGGTCAAAAAATGATTTTCTGTTTGGCTTCACGCTGAAAATCCTACAAATTGTGGTAATGATTATCTTAAAAAACCAAATTCAAAAATAAAATCATTTGGGTACAAAATATTTATATCAAAATGTCCCACTTGTTTAACTTGCTATATCTTCAATGGCTAAATATTACTTTGCGTGGAATTTGTAGTTTTACGTGGGACAGCTTTCTTCAAAGGGTGCATTACTTCTGCGTGGGGACAATTTTGAGGGCCTACTGAATTTTTGCGCGGGGATACCTTTGCATAATACTCACTTTTGAGGGCATAAAACTAGATCAACTTACTTATGCGTGGAAGAATGGGAGAACTACAGCTTTAGTAAAAAATACAACAACGTACTTCATTTAGGTTAAAGGCGAAAGAGGACCCTACACCTGCCCTGTTTATAATGAACCCGGGAAGGTACCCTGAAATGGGTACCAGGCGATAGACCAC
>JAQFYC010000646.1:0-50547 GCA_034694165.1 Tomocerus mixtus
ATGTAAACTGTCTAATTTTCCAGATGTAAAGTATTAATTATTTAAATAAATTTATAATTATTATTTAAATTAAACTAAATGGATTGTATTTATGTTATTGGATACTGAGGTTTACTCAATCTGCAAGAAATGCATTAAAAATGACTAGACTTTGTTAATGCCGCAGGACAAGCGAAATGAAAATCTCCCACTTGTACTGATTAATTTTATGAGACCTTAAGAGACATACAAAATATTATATTAAAATAAAAATATTAAAATGATGCTAGTTAAGGTGTTGCTAAATAATAAATAAATGAGAGAGAGTGTGTTGTCTTGGCAATGATAATTTTATTGACAATAATCACGCGAGTAATGAAAAAGAATGTTTAATTATGGAAGCACTAAATGTTCAGAGAAAAGATGTTTGGTTCATGACAAAATGTAAGAACGTCAACGTACTTATGAAATTGAAATATATCGATCCCTACAAATATCACATGGTCGTCAATGAATACAATCATAAGTACATCTTTAATTATTACATTACAATTAGTATACAATTACAATTACTTAAGGAGAACCGTCCGTGGGCGTGGCGTAAACTTCCATCCGGGGCCACACTCTTTTTGCAAATACTCTAATCAACCAATGGGAATGTTGTTGGCCCGCCCGTGTGTGTGTGTTTGTTTCATGTGTTTACATGTGTGTGTGTGTGTGAGGTAATAACAGAATGTCCTGTTACCATAACAATGATTAATTAGATAACAATAGTTAGCATTAGGTACTTTATCTTTAGTTGTGCGGAGTGTTGTTGTCTGATTGCACCCTATTGAGACTATTTATTTGGTTATAAAAACTGGCAGATCAATTATCAATTATTATTCTTGATGACTATTATCCGAGAGAGAAAAAGGAGGAGGAGTTAGGAGTTTAAACGGCGGAGAGTTGTCACAACTCTGGTCTGTCTGTCTTCTGTCTTCCTGTCAACTAAGTTTGAACGATTCCTGACTACGACTTGTTCCAGTGGGGTTCCTCTAAATTCAGAGTTGGTACCACTTCTTGTCCTTGTACTTTAGCATCAGTTGGTGGGCCGCGTTGGAAAAGTTTTCCGACTGCTCCATCATCTTCTCCGTCTTGTCGCCCAACTGCCCCAACTTCTCCCCACGCTCCACCATCAACATACGCGTCCGAGCAATATCACCCGCTATCGTGTTACTCCGCATCTCCAGGTGCGCCAAACCCGGCGGCGCTCCCGAACCCGGAATGTGCTTCGCCACGGAGCGGGACGCCTTCCCAGAAGTCTCCCCAACTGCGCAAGTCAAAACACTTTAGAATTTCATCAAAATACTTTCCTAACACAAATACCCGACTAAATGGAATTCCAGGAAAAGTTCTTGAACCGAATTTCTATCTACTAACAATCTACTCACACGCGAGTCTCGAAAAGCGAAGCGATTGTGCCGAAGTATTACTTTAATGGCCTGCAAAGGCACTTTGACATTATTTGGACGACTGCTATTGGTGGAAATGAAAGGGGTACTTACAAAGTTCTTCGCGGTCCAGGTTTCTGACTCCACCTCCGAAAAGTCCGGTGAAGAATCCTTCCTTTGGTTTCTCTGGCATCTCACACTCCAAGTAGAGGTCGCCAAACATGCTGTTCATTATTGAACTGTACACAAAAAGAATATACTGTAGAATGTCCCTTTAGAGGCCACGTAATAAAAATAAATAAATAAATACTTACTGGAAATCGGCGGAAACGGCAAACTTTTGCATCTCGCTGGGTGAGCTCAAGTACATTCCGTGTCCGAAGGAACTGAGACAGAAGGTTTTGGCGATCCTTTGAATAAAGATAGAGATTAGAATAGAAGGAGGAAGATTAGAGGTCGTTACGGGTGAGTGATTATAAATACGATTAAGTGCAGAGGAATTGGACTCAGCCAGTTGTTGAAGAAGAAGAAGAAGAAGATTGGAAAAGATAGAAAAGGCGTGCATGCAGTGGCGACTTACGAGAGGAAGTCCTCGTTCACGAATAATTGTTGCCCCCAAATGCTGAGCATGGGATCCACAATCCCCGCTTTCCGGGCCTGGTGAAAACTGACAGAGACAGAGAGAGAGAAGCATGTCAAGGGGTCAAGGGTCACTCAATCACAGCCATAGCCAACTCGAAGGACCACCCCAATACAATTACAAGGGAACAAATGTGCTCGGGAAAGCAACCAAACACGTGACCTTCGATTAACCTCTAAGTACTCTAAGTACCCTAAGTACTCACCTCAGATCCGCCAACGGCACAAAGTCCACCTCCACCAAGGGACGCAGCGACGGCAACGAGTAAATGTGAAGTCGCCCCGTCGACACGTAACACACCAGACAAGGGCTCTCCGTCGTCTTGTTCACTATTACATTATTTATTTAATTATTATTCTAATTGTAATTAGTTAATTGTAATTAGTTAACTGACCCTTAATGGAGCTGAGTTCAGCCTTTACGACGAAGGAGGCGTCTGCGAGTTGTTGTTTGTAAAGGCAATTCTGCGAGGGGAGGGAGAGGATGCGCGACTGCTTTTCAGAGACCAGCACCGCGTACTGACGGTCCCCCGCCCCCGAGTCCAGACTCAACTGCGTCGGCGACTGCCGCGAAGACAATCCCTTCGTCGGCGTTTCTACAATTAAAAATATATATTGACATCCGGTATTTAGTGACATGAATGACGATAAGGTGACAACTCACTAGATCTTTGTTCCTTGGTCTCATCCCGCCAGACGTCGTAAGTGGGGGGAAGAATAGCACCGTTATAATCTAGAAAAGAGAGCGAGAGGATGGAGCCCTTGAGTCGGAAAATCGTACCCGAAGGGGCCGCCATGACAGGATCACATTTACGCGCTTCCACTCCGCCACCCGGAAGCGTGATCGACATTACCAGAATCGAACCCAAAGACGTCCCCACCCACAAATTCGGCCATTGGCTATATTCTGAAAATAATATTCAAATATTCAAATAATGACGTCATTGTTTAAAATTAATTAAAATTTAAATAGTCACTGAGTAATGACGTCACAAATAAATGTCACGTGCTTACCTCCTTTGCGAGAGTAGGAGTCAACGAAGGCGAGGCACTGAATAGCTTCCGAGGTGATATTGTCCAAGCTGGACATGCTGGATGACCGTGACCGAGAGAATGTGTTGTCCAGTTTGTCTGCAAAGTGACAAGTGACGATTAGTGACTGGAAAACGGAAAGCGGACAAGAAATGGATCAAGAAAGCGGTAGCAGCTGCATGCACCTACTTGACTACAGACAATAACAGAAATGGAAACTTCTAGAAAAGACGGAGTCATGCACAGAAAGTGTATTATTAATTATTAGAGATTGACAGTTGACAAGACAACAAGAAGATGACAACAATATTGACAATTGACAATAGAAAAGAGAAAACTGATGGAGAATGGAGTGAGAAGAAGATTGGTAATATGTCACGTCCTTTCCAACATGCTGCGGGTGTCAAGGGGGGTATCCACTACTCTGACAACATTCCATAGACAATAGACAATAGAAAGAGTGATAAGTGACGATAAGAGAAAGAGTTGACGAAAGACTTGTCCACATGTCGACGTCTGTATTGCTTATGAGAGAATAAATTGACGGACCTGCGGCGGCTGTTGGGCAGTTGGGCGTGACATTACTACCGAAGGAGTAGTACTGCCGCGAGAGCAGAAGCAGTTGGGACTTGGAGTGCGGGGCGGAGGAGGAGGAGGAGTTGGGGGTCGGGGGGAGGCCGGGGCTGGAGGGTGGGAAGGAGGAGTTGTCGGGGGAGTCCGGGCTGCCCCCACCCATTGCCATGCTGTAGCCTTTCGACAAAGTTTTCTCCCCCCTGCGACTACCTTGAGACTTGGAGCGTCTCACTTCGGCACTTTTCCGCGGGGAGGTGCCACACCCACTGGCCACACCCCCAGATGACACACCACCACCTTTGTCAACTGCACTCGCCCCCGAGAGTGACATCCTGTTTCCCGTCGTGGGGGACAAGCACACGCCATCCATCTAAACAAACAGCTACGCTCACACACCACAAACTAAAACCCAACATACTTCCCCCCGTGGGGAGGACTAATTACAAAATACGGCATTGGCTCCACTAACAACCAATCGGGACACACAACACGACTCACGGATTTTCTTCATCATCGAACTCAGCGTCGTCGAAGACTTCTTCTTGCGCAGGTCCACACACTTCCCCTCCTTTTCCTTTACCCCACCCCCACCCGAAATACTCATCTTCTTCTGGAACGTCAACAAACTCTTTTTCTTTTTCACCCGCGGCGGAGGAACTGGCACAGACGTCGTCACCGAACTCGCAGAACCAGAAGGAATCTCGGAGCTAAAGTTCAGGGGCAGGTTCGTGGGGCGGGGCGGCGGGGAGCAACTCTCTTCATTGGAACTCGAACTGGAGAAGGAGTTGTTGTCAGAATTGTTGTCCATCGTCGTCGCAGTGGGCACGGTGTCCAGTGGAGGGTTTTCCGTCGGGGTCGTCGCTGATGTAGAGGTGGGCGGGGTGCTCAACGTCTGCTTAAGCGCCGCCTCCCTGCGGGCCGCCGCAAGAGTTTTGACAAGACCTTTCATTTGGCTCCACGTCTGCGAACGACTCCGGACAGCCTGCGGGGGTGTGGCCGAACGGCATTTAGGGACGTCGGGTTCCTCCTCGACGGCAGGACCGGTGGTGGCGGCGGAGACCTCTGCGAGTTTAGATAATGAACCTGTGACGGATGTTTTCCTCAGAGTCGGGGGTGAGGGCTGTGGGGTGAGGGGTTCTTTGGGCTGCGATACAGGCTCGCTGGAGTCGTTGGGAGTGTTGCTCGGCGTTTCGGATGCGCTAAAAGAAACCTGCGGGAGAAACGAGAGAGAAAGAAGGCGGGAGAAAAGAAAAACCGATAAGAGTTTGAATGACGAAAAGTGGAGCCAATTGCCGAGATCCCGGAAGTGGAAGATTGTTAAAAGATTACCTGATCCGTCGGCGACTTTTCGTCAAAAATCTCAAGTCGCTTTGGTGATTTTGGTGCCCTTTGGTAGGGGTCCGACGTCCCGTAGAGGTCAGGGGTCCCCATGTTGAGTAAACATGTCTTCTGGATTATATCCACTATCACTAGTCCAGACTCGTTCCCGTAGGATAACCTACAAACATATGTACAGGGTGAGTATTATATTTTGGGACACCCTGTATTAACAATAAGTCTTACAGTCCGTAATTTGAGTTGAGTGCGAGGGCGGAGATTCCTCCGGGGGGTTCCCCGTTGACCCAGGGGGTGAGGCAGACGAGGTCCGCTTGGTAGCCGGGAGGTTTCTTCTGCGGCCCTGTCTTGACCCTTACGGGGATGAAGTACTCCGCGGAGGGCTTGGCGTCGCCCGTCTTGGCAAAGTCGAATCCTCCGGTGTTTGCGTAGTAGTCCGTAGGGTCCTCCACTTCGTAGATAATTGGAATCTCGAGGACCGTCGTCTCCATCACCGTCTCTTGTTTGCGGAAGCGGAAGAGGAGGACTTGGCAAGAGGCCCCCGCCACGGCCAGTAATCTCGATTCAGGGCACAGGGCCAGGTACTGCACTGCGAAGGGGTCGTCGTCCGAAGAACAGGAACTCTCCGTAGAGCGACGACTCTTTGGACGCTCGAACGGCTTTGACGTCTTCAGTTTGTACAGCACTTGCAGATTCGTGGAAGAAGCGTCCCAAAATTTAACGCTTCCGTCCGCGTGTCTACAAATATTCGGAGTTTAGTATTTATCCAGGAAATATAATGAGTACAATGACTCACCCTGTGAGAATAATCTCAGCGTAGGAACAGGAGGTGGATCCCCATTGGCCCCCGTGTACTGGCCACTCCCTCTCACTGAATCCTGTCTTTTTGATGGCCTTGGCGCCTACGGAGTAGAAAGCGGGAATGAGGTCTCCGGGAGCGTTGGCCAGGTAGGTGCAGCAGGTAACAGGGGACTCGTGTATGTCCATGGGGTAGGGGTTCTCGAAGCAAGGGTAGCCAGGGGTCAGCAGGTCGATCACCACGAGGTCTTGTTGCAGCAGCACCACTATCGCGTAAGGGTCCTGCACCTCTGCAATGTCAACAAGTCCATTAGTCACTGTCCATGTCACGTATTTCTCCAGAGAGAGTGAGGACGGAGATTGAAATGAAAAATGCAGGACGTCGGGTGACGTCACTCTCGTCTATTTCTGGAATATTCTAATATTGTAGAGAATAATTGATTACCCGATTCCCATTGGCTCTCGCACATGACGATAAAGTCGAGGACATTGTGTTCCATCTCCAGCACGGTGGTCGTCTTCCCGTGAATCACAGTCAAGGATGGAGTTCTCCCGGCCCGGTCCAAGGGCAGGCCCCCGGAAAATATCACAAAATTTTCCCTACAACATTAATTAAATACATTTAGTATTTAATTATAATTAATTATAATTATGTTAATTACCCCGTCCTGGATGACTTCCACTCGACTTTCTGGATGGACTTGCACGGCTCCGGCTTTCCGTCCTTTGTGCTACGGGCTACATGTAAACATTTATTAATTATGAATTAAAGTACTTGTTGGTAATTAGTATTTAGAGGGTACTCACAGTGAGGAAGAATGAGCCCTACGGGTTTTCCAGGGACGCGTGTGTTCCAGGTGGTGAGAGATCCGTCCGAGTGACTGCACATGAACTGCTTCCCGTCCGAGTGCCAGGAGACGGAGCGAATAGGCTCGAGGGATTGGTAGCGCGCCTCCGCCCCTTTGCACTTCAAGTCCCACAGCACCAGCGTACCCGAGTCGAAACCAATCAGCAGCTACCAAATATTTAATTATAATTAACATAAAGTACTTCAGATAATTATAAATTATTCGTAGAGACCTTGTTGGAGTCCGCAGGATTGTCTCCCAAGTACATGACAGAACCCGGGTGCGTCTTCCGCGTTCTGAAATAAATCAATAAATATTATAGTAAGAGTAGTGCACATGCGCATGAGCAACTTACATTTCTATGGCTTTGTTCCAGTTGATGATATATCCGGAGAGTTGAAAGGTTTCTGTGTTGACGACGTGAATGTTCCCGCGCTCCGTCCCCACGTACGCCCATTTGCTTTGGAACGGAAGTGTCAGACACGTGATCCTATGACAGAGGAATATTAATATTTATATTATTATAAATATAATAATTAATAATTAAGTTAATTACCTTTCCCGTTGGAACTTGAGCTTGTGAACAACTTCGGGTTTCTTTGTGGTGCGGAAGTTCCAGAGGTGGAGGGTGTCGTCTGCAGTGGCAGACATGATGGAACCTTCGTTGGCCAGGAACTGCAAGTGGAGGACGGCGCTGCACTCGACATCGTGTTTAGCGTGGATATCCACTCCGGGGCGACCCAATCTACAACATCAAACAAATCCTCAACAGTCAACAACTTCAAACACTCCTTTCATCATTTTTCACATTTACCAATCGCCCTAACTACATTATTCCTCACCGGAAACCAATCTCTCAAATATAATCTTTAGCTTCCTTACAAGAAATAGTCAATAGTGATATACGTATGTACATTGGTGATTGCGAAGTCAGTTGCCAACTTCAAATGCATATTGTAATCGAAGTATAGCACCCATAACTATCATTGTGACATCAAATGAAAGAGAAATGTCTGACTTAGAGATTGACATGACATGGTCAATAAGAAATCACCGGAACAGCAAAAATTTAACAAAATTAAAAAAAAAAATTTTAATAACAAAACATAAAATTACGGAGTTACCAACTTCAAATGACTAATGTAAACGAACCGTACTACGCATAACTATAAATGTGGCATCGAATGAAAGAGAAAGGTTCAACTTAACTAATGACATGACATGGTCAATAAGGAATGACCAGAAAAGCAAAAGTTTTAAAAAATGTAAAAAAAATATTTTGAGTAATAACATTGCGTTTGATTAATTAATCCTGATTTTTGCCGAAAAACTTGAGCATCTGTCTTAGAAAGATCAAAAACTCTGGTCTGATGAAAAACATCTTTTCTAAATGACACAATTAATTGCAAAGTTATGTTCATCAGTTTAGCCAGTTCTTTCCTAGTCTCAGTTACTCTTTTAAGCTGTATTTATTTATTTTTTGTTTGAGTTATCACATCTCGCATAACTATAAATGTGTCATCAAATGAAAGAGGAAGGTACAACTTAAAGTTGGACATGATATGAGGTATAAGAAATTACCGGAACAGCAAAAATTTAACAAAACATTAAAAAAAATATTTTGTTTTTGAGTATTGTTTGGAAAATTTACGTTTTGTGTCTATTTTGTTTTTACGTTTTCTTGAATTTTTTACTTTTCTGGTTATTTCTTATTGACCATATCATGTCAATTTTTAAATTAGACCTTCCTCTTTCATTTGATGACACATTTATAGTTATGTGTGCTATGGTTCGTTTACATTAGTCATTTGAAGTTGGTGAGTAACTCCGTACTCTACTCACCCTGTATGTATGTATTATAATCCTATATATCCTATTATATCAACAGTATTCCATCAACATTCAAGTTATTCTAATGACGTCAACAGGACCGAGGAATTTTAAATGAAGAGTGACAGTTGACAAGCAGAGGCCAATCAAAACTCTGTTCTCTAAAAGAAGTTGTTTTGTGTTGTTGTGATTGGCTGTGACAGCTGCTGCTCTCTTCTCATTGGCTGCTTAATGATATTCACAAATTGAAAAGTGACAACTCTTGAAACTTTGAACAACAACAACGGAAATGACAGAAAGCAGAAGAATTCTTCTGAAGAAGGGACAAAAGACAGAAGAATGAAGTGACGTGGACAAAAGACAAAAGGAGAAATGGCAATCGTCAGTCCATTCCATTTTCCGAATGACTGCTTTCGTGTGATGTCACTAATGAATTGATAAAGACAAGGAACTTGCAGACTCAACGGCAGACACAATACTCCAAACAGGTCTATCAACCTGCTGGATATACTTAAGAGGATTTAAGGACTATCGATTATCGAAGAATGAATATGCGTGTCTACCACTCCAACAGATAATTGACTTTTGTACCAATCCCATAATACAATTAATTCTTCAGGAGACAAAGATGTAGGCAAACCTTCCTACTTTAAAAATGAAATTTAATCTCATTTAAAAGGAATTTGACGATAAAGTTGTGGCCCCTTGAGACAAGGTTGTCCCACCACACTGCTTTTGATTGATTACGAAAAATTGAGAGCAGCCATATCCCTACAGAGACCTTGGTACAGTACAAAAGAGGCTAAATGTATACAATGCGACATAAAACGTCGCCAAAAGACAGCCAATGTATAAGACCAGGAGGCTCAATGGCTTTTGAAGTTGTGGCACTCAAAGGATTCCACTGGCTAGAATAATTTTAGAGGAATTTTTGATTTCGGGTTTTTGCTTTGGGGATTCGGGCACTATTATTGATTGATGAAGACTGCTACTCGTATTTAGCTCACCCTTAAAGAGAAATGTAGCAGTGCAAAGTTCAGTTCCCTGTTGCATATAACCCCGCCAATTGGGATGTAAAGCAATTTGTGCAGAGTCCCTTCCTAATGGATGTGAATAGATGTTGTAGGGTCGTAATGAGAATGAGGGAGAGAAGAATAATTGATGGAATAGCCGGGTCGTGTTGGGAAGGAAGGAATGACCTTGTGACTCACAGTCGGGAAGGAATCCAGAAATGGAACGGAAGAGATACTCAAACCAAATCGATACTCTAGTACTCACAAAATATCCCTTACATCCACGACATCCCTTATACATACACAATCATTTGTCATAATTCCCTAAAGACGTCATGAAGACGTTTGTGTCTTATTTTCAGGACTACAGGTGGTTCAAGAGGAATTAATTAAGAATAATAATAATGTATATGATGATGATGTATGAATAATGGTTGTAGCAACAAGAGTGGTTGCAACGAGAGAGAAAGTCGGAAGTGAGCTGGAGGAATGTTTTGTGAGAGAGGAAGTGGAAAGCGGATTGATATTGATCCGTTCGGAGGAAGTTCTCCGTTGTGGCTGCTGCCCGGATAATTCCAACAAACACAACACGCATGCCAACTAAACTCCCAACACACTACTCACCTAATTCCACAACATCCTCACTCACAACTCCATACAATTAATAATATCAAATCAGATACACTTACATTCGCAGACAGCCGCTTTTGGTGCCGATGGCCAATAGACGTTGAATAGGGTCAAAGGCCATCGCCGTCGGTTGGTACGGGAATCCGTGACAGAATGTCTGCAACAATAATTAACACAAAATTAAGAAAACTAAAATAAATGGGGAAAACGATGAAAATTAATTTTGGAAAATGCCCATTTGGAAAATAAAGGGAAAATGAAATTTTAAAGCAATTAAAAATGAATTTAGAGCCCGATAGATTATGACGGGCCAATAAACTAGTTTTTATTATGCAAAATGAATAGGGAAATAATTCTAGAATGCCCGTAAAAGAATAAATGATTATTTAATTAATTTGTAAAATTGCGGACAAGGAAAACAGCTGTAAAATGTTTTTTCGTGTAATGAATGGGTGAGTGTACCTTTGTGACATTGAAGTGGTCGGCCCTGAGGTTTTCTACGATGTCAATCATCTGTCCATCCTGCCCGCCCTTGCCCTGCCCCCCTTGGCTGGAGCCCGGTCCCCCCTGCCCCGGGCCCTGACTCACTGAACTCCGAAATCCGTCGAGTACTCCTTTGAATGTGAATTTTTTCATTTTCTTGGTGGTCGTTGAACTTGTTGACTCTTTCACATTGTCACTCTTTCGTCAATGGCTCTGTCCTGGTTGGGCACCACCTCCAACTGGCCAATTGACCACCAATTGACACTTTGACGTGCACGAACAATAATAGAAGATTAGTGTTTATTTATTATTCCCGTCCTCCAGGTTGTCCTCCTCCGAAATTCATTTTTTCTCTCACTTTTCTCGTTTTATTGGGAGGAGGAGGAGGAGGAGGAGGAATTTGAGGTGATGAGGAGGAGGAGGAGATGCGGAGGAGACACTACATTTGACATTCAGAGGGAAGAGGAGCAGAGAGTGTCCCAGTTGTTGGTTCCTCCAGTTGTAGGAGTGTTTGTTTGTTGGTTGTTGGTGTTGGGATGTCACTGACGCAGTTTGGGTGCGGGTAGTTTCGTAGTTCACTTTCGGCGCCTGCCCGTCACCGACCTCAGCAACCGATTACACACGACAGACTTTTTACAACTGGAGCACCTCTCTCTCCGACTATAACACTTTCTTTCTCTCTCTCTTATACGTGAGGACACATCAAACATTCAATTTTCGTTGCCACACAATCCTGACTATCAAAATGCAAACGAAATTTGACGTGCAGTGACGTCAGTCAAAAACTATCAAAATGAAGACAAATTATTTTACATACCCCGAAATATATTCTATACCCTTATAAGGGCATATGTAATAATAACAAGTGTTGTCGCACTGAAAGAAAAGTGACAGAGAAATGACAATTCAAGAAATCCTTCCTCCCAGTCGTCCTTGAGACTGCTACCCGACAGCCCACACAGATTGCAGCAGCTATTCTATTCTATTTATGCTAATAATATGACAAATGACAAAGAGTGACAATTAGTAATAGTAATTAATTTATTAAATAACAAACTCGTCACGTGACAATAATAAACAACAACAATCGGCTATTCCTCAGGTACAACAGGAAAGAGGGAGTCCTAAAAAATAGAATAATGAATAAATAATGAGTAATAAATGATTAATGAAACTAAAAATATTATCTTTATTGAAATAATAATAATAATAAAAAAATTAATAATTTTTAATAATAATAATTAAAAATTATTTACCCAAAGGCTCTTCTTGTCTTCTTCCGTCAAGTCTCCACTCTGGAGCAACTCTTGCGCGTAACTTTCAACGGCGTTCAAATCCCCCCCGCCCTCCAGAGTGTCCTCGTAGTCATTTCCCGTCTTACCAACCCCACCCCCGTCCTCCTCCCCATCCCCAACTGTGGACAATGACGAAGTACAGTTCACCTTTAGCAGTTGCTGCTGCAGAGAAGTCGCGTGTTTCTCCTGCAAAAGTTGCGTCGTCACGTTCAGCCAAATCTGCGTCGCCGTCCGCGTGCTTTTTCAGTTTTTACAAAAACATAATTACGTCACGTGACTTTTTGAATTTTTGAATTATTATAATAATTATTACCTGTTGTCCAACTTGTCCAAAAGTCTGTCCAGAACGTAGGCAATTCGTTCTTCAACAATTCTGCAATAAAATTATATTAGGGGGACTCAATACAAATTAATTAATAATGTTAATTAACAAAAGCTAAAAATGTTCCTAACTTCGGGCTAAAATACCAGTGTGTCGACTTCAATAACTTAGAAATGGATAAAATGGTATCAATGAGGTTAACTATTTTGAAAAGAGCGTCAAATTCTGAGTTTAATTGGAAATTCCCAATCTTAGCATTCAATGTAAAATAATGTTTTTGATTTTTTGAAATTAAAATCTTTTGCGAGTAAAAGCGCACAATATTAATTAATTACAAATTAATGTTTATGTGTTGTTAAATGTAAAATAAATTAGCGTACGATTCTCCATCTTGTATTCTCATGCAAGAGTCCATGAAATTATTGATGGCTCCAGACACGATTTCAAAACGTTCCTCGATGGAGCGACTTAATTCCGCGAGTCTGCGCCCCAGAGCCGTCGACAGCGTCTCCACCGACGCCAAAGCTTCCACAATCACCGCTTTGAAATGAAAATAGATTAGTTGGGGAGTATTATTATTAAATTATTATTAATTAAAAAAGAAGGCGTACACATTGTTTCGGAGGATGTGAGGGATGTCGAGGACAGTCTTGGATTTCTGAGGTTGTGTTGGTTGGAGGCAGAAATTACGGAGCGGATGCCTTCGTGCAGGTCCCGTCGGGTCGCGTTTGAAATGGCTATCGAGTCCTTCAGGGTACCTTCGATGGACACTGACTTTTTGAGGAGGTCGTCAAACATGTTGGTCACTTTGTTGGACAGGAGGAGGTAGGAGCTTTGGTTGTTGTGGTGGACGATGGGTATTGTCTGCTGTCTGCTGTTGATGACTTGCTGGAGGACCGAGTCTGATTGGTTGTTCTTGTCCTCGAGGACTTTCTTCATCTTCCAAACTGTAGAATTCACCTAAAATATTCAGAAATTGTATTTTTAGCCCGATTTATTATTTCTATTAAGTAGCGGCGGAAGCAGCACTTTCCAATTTGTCTGTCCGAGTGAGACACTTTTACACAACTTTTAGAGATTATTCTTGTTTTCAGTAGCGTAGCGAGTATGGTGCCAGGTGGAAATTTCTACCAGGGCCGGGGTTCATGTGTCGCAATGGAAATTATTGCATTCTTTCTTGCACATCATTTTCAAATGGATTTTGGATTGCATTCTCGTAATGACAGCTAAAATCTCTAAATGGCATTAATACTTCAAAGAATTTGCACAATCTTAAAAACGGTATACCAATAAATTATATACTACTAATTACAATCTTAATATTTTTCATAATTTATATTTCCAAAAGATTTTGGTTGAATTGAAAATCTTCATTTTCAGGTTCAAGTTTAGAAGGTTGAAGTTTTAAAGCACAGGGTGATTACAAGTTACTTATCAACTTCAAATTCATTTTGTAAACGAACTATAGCACGCATAACTATAAATGGAGCATAAAGTGAAAGAGGAAGGTCCAACTTAAAGTTGGACATGACATGGTCAATAAGGAATGACCAGAAATGCCAAAATTTAACAAAATGTAAAAAAAAAATATTTTAGTAACAAAAAAGCGTAAAACTGGGGAGTTACTTACCAACTTCAAATGCATTTTGTAAACGAACTATAGCACGCATAACTATAAATGGAGCATAAAGTGAAAGAGGAAGGTCCAACTTAAAGTTGGACATGACATGGTCAATAAGGAATGACCAGAAATGCCAAAATTTAACAAAATGTAAAAAAAAAATATTTTAGTAACAAAAAAGCGTAAAACTGGGGAGTTACTTACCAACTTCAAATGCATTTTGTAAACGAACTATAACACCCATAACTATAAAAGTGGAATCAAATGATAGAGGAAGGTCCAACTTAAAGTTGCACATGATATGATGAATAAGGAATTACCAGAAAAGCAAAAAAAGAACAAAACGTAAAAACAAAATATTTTAGTACCTATTATATTTTAATAATTTACGTTTTGTTCTTTTTTTGCTTTTCTGGTAATTCCTTATTCATCATATCATGTGCAACTTTAAGTTGGACCTTCCTCTATCATTTGATTCCACTTTTATAGTTATGGGTGTTATAGTTCGTTTACAAAATGCATTTGAAGTTGGTAAGTAACTTTGCAATCACAATAGTACCATTATTTGGGGCCGGGATTTTTAGATTTCCAGGGCCGGGAATTTCGTAGATACGGCCCTGTTTGTTTTTCACTTTCAATCGCCTCTCACTCTCTTCTTAACGGTTTTACGCCGTTTTTTATTAACAATTGGAGCAATTTATAAAATGTGAGTCCCCCCAATAATTTCATAATTTGGTCGAGGAATGCGATAAATCAAGCTCACGTGTAGGATGTCGTGTGCGAGTTTGTCTTGTCCAGTGACGACGTTGCTGAAGGAGGTTGTGAGGAATTCCGAATGTCGTCGGTTGTCCCTCTGCATGGAATTGAGTTTGGACTCCAGCTTTGCCTCCACATTACCCACGAGGGTGTCGAACTTGGTCTCGAAGGTCTTCCACTTGCGGGTCAGCTGCTCTTCTATTCTGTTGAGGTCATCGCCCCACAAGTCCATCCTTATTTTGGTGGTCGTCAGTCCCTACGGAAGATATTCCTCCACTTTCAAATCTTTGGACTAAATAAAAATAAAAATTCTTACATTTTCAATGTTGTCAAATCTCATTTGGACGAGTGACTGTATTCTTCCGACTCTGGAGTCGAGGTGGTCCATTCGGACCATGAGTTGGTCCAGACGTGAGTTGACACGGGTGACCTGTGCGTCGAAGGCGCGTGTCCATTCCTGGAAGGAGTGTTCCGGGGCGTTGTTCAACGAAATAGCTGGAGGAAACGAAAAAGAGGAGAGAAAAAAGAAAATTTGAAAGAAGACGGAAGGAGACATTTTTTCCGCCGAGATATTTTTAGATTCGGGAAAAGAGATTCCTCCATTGGCTGCAGACAACGTGCAACTATTTATATTGCAACTCCTCTCTTGACATCTGCATGCCAGATGTGCATTTCCTGTCTCGTGCACTCCCAACAACACAAACAAACAATCTATTCATATAACATCCAAACAATTTTCATGAAATCAGCCCCAGAGTATTTGAAAATTTATTTACAACTGAATTTCAATTAATTTGTATTTATTTTTACTTGCAAACTAAATATTTCAAAATTCCCTATTGCATGAAAAAAAGTCATTTTACAATTTTCCTTGGAAATGCCGTGAAAACAGCTACATTTTTGAAGTGACATTTATCTTTTACAAAATTCATTTCAATGTACGCCCCAAATAAAAGAAACTAAACTTGATCCAAAATGTAACTAATTTTCGCAAATGATTTTAAAATTATTTATTGCCTAATCTAGATATGAATAGTTAAATGTGAGATAATTAAATTAAATGATTATGAGAATGAAAAGAATTTTGATGAGGATTGTATTTCTGAAAACCATTAAAAGTAATTTATTACTTGAAAGTAATGTTTGTATAATTTTGATTTATTTGGTGTCAATTGTAATTCTCACTCGTCTACATAATTAGAATAATTGATCAGACTTGGTAATAAATGGTGATCTGCGTCTGCGTGAACTTACAAATGACAACATGCAGCAACAACAACAACGGGGCAATTTATTAACAAAATCTTCACTAGCTTAACGCGGGCGTAGCTTAACGACAACGAAGGAGGAGTGCTTGTCCATTCCCATCGTCACGTGACTGACATCAATGAGAGTGACGATGGACGTCTGTGTCCAAGAGAGAAGCTGAGGATGAATGCGAGTAATCAAGACAGAAGATCTGCAGGGAAACCAAACAATACAGAATGTCAAAATGTGGAATCGGAGCTCATTCGAGGTCACAACGGTGGAGACGAACCTTGAAGAGAATTGTTGAGAAGTTGTGAGTTGTTGGCGGAGGAGGACTCCCCGCCGATCCCCTCCATCCCCTCAAAGGAAATTAGCGTCGAAGAGTTCACGTCGTTCAGTTCATTGTTGTTGTTGTAGTTATTGTTGAACGAATTGTTTGACGAAGAATCTTCTATTAGCCTACAAACAAAAAAAAAATCCCTCACAAATCGCTCACAAATCGACAACCAATCACAGATCTCTTTTGTTAAAGTACTTACACATTATTATCTCCGTTATGACCATTTATCGTTTCATTATCTCGCTTCTCCGATAAATCGTTCCTATTCACAACAATTAAGACAATTAAGTAACAATTCGATGTCAAGTAATTAATTATTATTATTGTTAATTACTTGGCTTGTTGCTCCGCCTCCTTCTTTCTGGTTCTGGACATGATGGCTTCTACGCGCTTGCGTCTCTCGAGTCGTTCCTCCTCCTCCCTCCGGAGCCTCTCCTCCATTTCGAGTCGAATCTTCTCCGCCTCCCGTGCAGCCTCCCTGTCCAGACTCTCCTTCTCCAGACGGGCCACCTCCTCCTCCTCTTTGCGCTTGCGCTCCTCTTCCTCACGCTTCTGCTGTTCCTCGATCGCTTTCCGAAGGCGCTCCTCCTCCACGGCCTTCGCCTCTCGAAGAATCCTTTCCGCCTCCTCAGCCTCTAATCTCTGTCGCTCCTCCTCAAGTATCGCCTCCTCCTAAACAATTTATAAAACAAAATTAATAATTGAAATTGAGAACCCCTAAAATAATTAGTATTCTTTAAATTAAATATTTTAACTATTTTTTACCCCACTAATGTATTTCATTTCGCCATTTTTTGATATTTTTGAATTATTTAATTACAAATGTACTAAATCAACCAACTAAATTAAAAATAACTGTGCTATTGCTAATTAAATAATTATTAAATAAAGAATTATGGCAATGAATATATTATTAAATATAATTAAAAAAAAAGTTAATTTAATAATTACAAAAGAGTTACCTCGAGTCTGGCCGCTTCTTTTTCGACGGCTTCCCTGGCAAGTCGTCGTTTTTCTGCCAAGGCGGCCTTTGCCTCCTCCTCGGTCATTATTTTCCTTGTGACTTCCTCCTGTTCCTCCTGAGGTTCTGGAGTGGCCACTGGCTCAATGGTGGTGGTGGCTGGAGTGGGCGTCTTGACTTCCTCCACTTCCTGTTCGTCCTTGGGGGGGAGTGTTTCTACTTCTACTTTAAAATCTTGTGCTACTTCTACTACATTTCCGTTGGGGTGGTTGACTTCCGGTTCTGGAGTATTTACGACGCTGTGGTCCGAAGCGAAGGCGGACTCGATACTCTCTAAATTATTGACTTTGTTCTCCGCACTCTTGACGACGTCGCTGCGGTCCGACACTCCCGACAGACTGGACACCGAGTCATTAATTATGTTCAAGTCCTCCGAGTCCACGTTGCTGATCAGGGACGTCGCCGTACCCTCCTCTTTGTGCTTCTCAATCACATCACAAGACACTGCTGCTGTCACCGCTGTTGCGGCCACTGCAGCCACCACTGCAACAGGAACAACCGCTGCTTCCTTCTTCTTGGCAGCCCTTTTGATGGTATTCGTCTCCCCAATTTGGGGCGAAGGGGCTTTCGAGCGAAGTTTGGGTTCGAATTTCTTGGAAGCTGCTGGCGGGGGAGCGGAGCCGTTCTTTTGCGGAGTCTCCGAACGACGGGCCGAAGGGGGCGGCGGGGCCCCGTTCTCCGCACTAACCTATAATAAAATGGTATTGTTGTCATTGTAAAGTTAACCTCTTTGGATCTAAGATATAAATGAAAAAACAATTAAGACAATTAAGTAACAATTCGATGTCAAGTAATTAACTAACCCCCGTCACGTGCACACTCGCCGGTCGTGACTTTCTGCTCGTCATCTGACGGGGTCGCATCTGCACTTGAGAGTGCGTCGACGACGTCATCAAGGAGGAAAGAGAAGACGGCGGGCGGGAAGGGTCTCCAGACCGCAGTCCTTTGAACAACAATCAAGATTAGACAAGACCAACAAGACATAGAAGAACATAGAACAACACCGAATGACCAAAGAGGTGTCAAGCAATTGACAAAAGAGACAGAAACAGAAAGTGACCAAAGACGCAAAGAGCAGCAAGACCACACCCTTAAGCAACCTTGAGAGACCGAGAACCGAGAAATGTCACCGAGATTACCGGCGGGATCTTTTTTGGCGGCGAGTGCCTGTCTCAAGACTTCGGTTCTGGTCAATTTCAATCCGGCGGAGGAGAGGGCCGTGGTGCTCTTGGATTTACTGAGGACGTTGGACACGGACTTGGACCTGGAGGGTCTTTGCGGGTGTTGTTGCTGCTGCGTGAGGGACAGAGGGGACCTGCTTCTGTCCAACCGCGTCATGGAACTGTACACTCTACCTGAGCCTCTGGAAGTGGAGCGTGACATCACATCGTAGTTGTCCCGACGAATCGGCTGCGTCGGCGTCAGGTCCGTCTTTCGACGACCACAAAATATTCTGTCCCCACCATCGTCTGTCCAAAAACAATTCGTCAATTTTATTTTACTCCCCACCCCTTATAATTGGGGCACTCACATTCCCCATGTTAATCAACGTAAACATTTCACTAGGTAGAAACATCAAAATATTATATTAGTGGAAGCGGTACATAAATCTATTAGATATATCACTTAGAATACACTTTTGGGGGATGTGAGTACCCCCATTGTCAACTTTTATTGTTATTGTTAGTCAAACGGAATTAATATTATTGTCAACCAAGGAGTCAATTGTCATGCGCACAAAAGGAACAGAAACGCCAACCTACGCAAGTCTACTGTTAAATGTAACAGAATGTGTTAATTGGGAAAGTCTTTTGATTGTGGACCTACTTAAGAGTTTACTTTTAATTTTGTTGAGCAATCGCCTGGCGGGCTGATTGGCTGTGACCAAGGGATTGTCAATTGTCGTCCTCTGCTGATTCCAGTCGTAATAACTCATCGTCATCTCTAAACATGGTCATCAATGATTACAGAGGAGTCTAAAGAAGGGGAGGAACAGAGAGGACTCACTTTGCTGGAGATGGAGGTCGTGGGCGGAGGAGGCCCTCAGTCCGGGTTCCTTAGCGACGTTCAGGTTATACTGTGACTTCCACAAGAATCCGTCCACGTGATTGTCGATGAGTCGGGGCGTGCACGACCCGAAGGCGAACGTCGGCTTTTTACCCGGCGGCGTCGTCATCGAAGTCGTCATCGACGCATTCTTCCGCGAGTCCCACTTGGTCTGCATTGTTATCCGCCGCTCCTCCTCCAACATCCTCCGACGCTCCTCCGCCTGCTTACGGCGCTCCTCCTCCTTCTTACCAAGCTCTTCAAAGTGCTTCTTACGACGAGAATCTTGCTCTTCCCGCAATTTCGCTGCTGCCGCCGCCTAAAATCAAACACATTTTTATTTATTATTTACATCATTATTAAAACTAATTATAATTATGTTAATTTATGTTAACTAACAGCTAATAACAATGTGTGTTAACATTAATAAGAAATAACAAAATCTCCCGCCTACCAATTTACAGGGTAACTGTCATTTTTAAATTACTGTATTTATAAATTCAAGTATTTTAACGTCAACGGAGAACTAAACTATTACTTTTAATCTGAATCTTTTAACAGCTGACACTAAATCCCACATAAATATTCTGTAAATAATTCTGTCGTTGTCGATCAGCTGATTGTCTTATAATTAAGAATATTTTGTGATCAGCTGATTGTACTTACATGTTCCTTGAGTTCTTCTAGCTTTTTAATTCGTTCATGATTCTGTCTCTCCTTTAGTTGTAAGATGCGTTCCTGTCGTTCCCGATTGGACCTCGCCGAAGAAGGTCGCTCCGCCGCAGCCTTCTGTTGATCGCTACTCATCCCATCATTTTTTACGCCTGCAACAACAACACAATTCTTTTAATTCAACAACCACAATGGAATGCGGGAAAAGTGATGGGGAATTCCCGTTACGCACCGCAGCATGACGGCAAGTTTTCACTCGGAAGCGAATTTACGAGAATGGAACGGAGGCGCTCGATTTTCTTGTGGTAACTCATATTTACAATTTATTATACACAAACACCTACTTAATTATTATTGTAAGGAAAATAAAGTGGAAAATCTCTGCTAATCTCCATCATAATAATTAAATAGGGAAGAAGAAGGAACACAGACACACCAGCAACCACACACACCCAAAAGATTCAATGCGACTGCTGAGGAGACTGACGAAATAAATGAATGGAGGTCACCAACAACACATTAACAGTCTGGGAGCAAGTGAACATGAAATATGCACAACACATGTAAACAGCAGAAGAGGACAGGAGAGCAAAAAAGAGTTAATTCACAAGGGACACAAGTTCCCTATTCTGTGGGGCGGGTGGGTGGCCACAACCAACCATTAAATACAAAACTATAATTCCAGAGTCCAGCAAAAGTCATCCTATATCAAATAACAGGTACGAAGCAGCGCCAGTTCCATCCAGCCAGGTGCTTTAATGCTTTATACTCGACATTTATCCATATTACTATATAACCCTTTCTTATAATACACATAAAATGCCCTTTTCCGGCTACAATACTCAATGCGTGCTCAATATCATCAATTACTAGAGCAGAAAATGTAACCCGCTTTGGGTTCGGTCCAGAAAAGTGGGTAAGCTTGCGTTTTGGAGAATTAAGTTGACAAAATATTGCAACAGAGGGAATTTTAAAAAAAACTAGTATTTACAGCCCGTCACAGAAAACGGGCACACATTCTTTAAATCCAGAATTCAGAATTTTGTAAAATTGGGTTATAAAAGGGGTTACTAAAAACCAACGCATTTTCCGCTCTATGGATTTGCTTACCACGAACAACGAAATGCGGATGGATATTATATGGAAAGCGGATTTGCTCTGTTTTCCTTATTTACCCTTTGCATTATATGGTTTGTGATATAATATTTGTATTTTGGGTTTGTCTCTCTAATAACGTCATTTGGAATTGCTGCTAATAGTTAGTTAATAGGAATTACATGAGCGAATGTCGTGTCTTGTTATCTATTGACATTAAGAGAAAGGCTACACATTGAATGTTAAATGTTAACTTTACAATTCCTACACGTAATAAATAATAGGAACAAGAGTAACAATATTTTTATGTGCACACTTGAGTTAGCAGCGTGTTTACATTTATGCAGACATAATTAAACACTCAACGTCGACAAGCTAAACAAACAATACATTATGTATATTATACATAACTATATATAATAGTACAAAGTACGTATTTCCTTCTAGCAAATACCATTGAAGCATTAGCAAAAAGTATTCAAATTATTATTGGAATGCGCATTGAGACATTGGAAATATGATATGAAATTATTGCAGAGGAATTTGTCATGTGGAAAAAGTGTTGAAAATAAGAATGACCTCGTAAAGTAAATTGAGAGTTTGATTGGACAATTCGATGAAATACAATAGAAATTGCAGGCTATTAGAATCGAGGCTTTTTTACAGCTCTTGCCTTTGCTTGGCTAATTCCCAATTATTATTAACCAAGCTTCAATTCAACGCAACATTAGCCATTCTCAATTTATTGTTTTAAGTTTCAGTCGCTCAGTGGCGTGCACAAATCTATACGGGGGTGAGCATTTATGTTCTGTCAATCAAATGTCAAACTTTTTATGTATTCAAAATAAATTGCGGAATTCTCTGAAATATGTACACCCACACAAAAGACAAGCTCACAATATGAACGGCAATGGTCATTAAATATATGCGGGGGAGGGCTTTTAATATACCGGACGAGATTAACTCTCACTTTGCAATAATAAATGAATAAACCTTGTTTGGAAAAGATTAATTGATTTTTTGTCAAGTATTTATCAGATCATTTGTGTGGGTGTTTTGGCTTTTTCTGGTGAATATTTACGCCTCTGAGCTACTAACTGTCTGTAAATGGCTACAGTTGGTTTTTGTAGAATTAATAATGCAAAGTGAATGAATGTGAGCATAAAAAGTAGAAAATATTAGGGCGAGGGAAGTGATTTGATGATGAAGTGTGACTCAACAGCAAAGGGATCACATCATCACCAACATCAACATAAAGACATACGCCTATTCCACAAAAAAACGCATTTCGTATGTTCTGTAGGTGGCTGTGGCTATGATTTGGCTTTCGCTTTGACTCTGTACCAATGTAATGTGTTAGAGTTTTTATGACTACAAAAGTCGTAATCTTACATAAACTGAACATTGTTTCTTCTCACAGAGTCAGACAGAATTTTCGTTTTAAAGATAATTTGAGGGAAAAGGGAATGTTGGTTGGGGAAATAAACAGAACTGAACCAAAGTGCTGTAGTGGCCTAGAATGAAGTGAAGGAATATATTTCTGTTGGGGAATCTCTTGCGTGACGAAATGGACAAATGAGTTAACAAGACTCGAGATGCTGAAATATGATCAAGGGCATCCATATCTACTAGAGAGAGTTGTTCAAAGTTGTAATTGTCCTAGGTGCTCACTCAACCGAGAAATAATTGAAAACCCCTCGTAATAATCTCTAATACTCTTTTACAAATAAAATAATTGTAGCCTTAGCCAATAGGAGAATTCCTCACGACGGGCTAATTTACTAGTCAAATAATAATTTTTGATTTTTGAATATTTCGTCTTACAAACGTAGAAGGTTCCATTGGAAGTGAAAGTGAGTCGACTTTTTCCGAAAGCGGACTCGTTGTGACTGGAGGAACAACCGGGCCATGACAAGGCGGCCAAGTCGTCCCTCAACAACTGATTGTTCTCGTGCAGAAGAACTGACGGCAGAAGAATCAATTGGTCCATTTTGTATTTGTACACACAAGACTAGACTTAATACTTAATAGTAATACCACGTGACGTGTCAATTGACAACAATTGACAACAAGTGACCAGACCACACAAGAGGAACACAATAAACAAGAGAATTATAATATTTTGAGGACAGGAGTTGACGAAGGAGTATTGTCAGCATAGCGAATAGCGAGAGACTGCTGCATTTCATTGCAAATTCATTTCTTGCCTGTTTTGTGACTGTTGTTGGAGTTGGCACTCCGTCCCGTGTTAAATGTTAACAATACAAACTACATTAGCCAAGTACAAATACAGTTTTCTTTTCCACCTCGTAGTCTTGTACGTGTAGTAGTCTCCCCTTATGGGAATGTTCTTATAGCTCGCTTTCTGCTTTGCTGCCTCCATTCGACTTGCTAACTCAAACTTGTACTAACTGACAAGACAGGAGATAACAACAATGCTGTTACGAGGAGATAAAATAATTTTCGTTGAGACTGCCTTTTCTACAATGACATTTCCATCTAACATCTAAAATCCAATAATCTTCAGCTGTACTTTCCTAATCTTGTGCTGATAATCATTTTCTTTTGATTTAGTGACACTTTGGAGGATTAGAGTAAATGATTTCTCAAAAATGAAAGTAGAAAAGAGTTAATTACCATATCCCGTTTGCTCAGCCTCTTCGTACAGTCGCATTGCTTGATTTGATTCTTCTTATTTATTTATCAACTACTACTCAAATCTTAATGGGAATTCGACTGAACTGAAACTCACTCCAATTACACTTGAGGACTCGACTATTTATTATTGGACGGGGAGGAGAACAAAACCAATTCAGATCAGGTTATCCAACACCAACAACCAAAAACAACAATTCACAACAAAAGGAACGAGTTTTGTAGCAATTTTTAATTGGGAAACTGTAACAATCACCAACAAACTCGTTCCCTGCAATATTGAACCAAGAAAATGTCGTAATATCTCACAAAATGAAGAGAACGGATGCGGAAAATCAGTTTTGAGGTATTTACAGAGATTTTCGGGGGATTTTCTGAACCAAATTTTGAATTTTGAGATTTTTGAGTATTTTGAGTATTTTTGAGTATTTTGAGACTGAGACTAGAGACGGAGGATGGAAGATGGACAAGGAGGATGAAGAAAATGAATGAAAATGAGAAAATGGAATGTGTGTTGGTGTGTTTAAAACGGGAGAATGAATGTTGCCTTGGCATTGACTTTTATCACACACCTGAAGAGTATAGTAATAGAGAGGTTGCACCCAAACTCATCACCCCATGGCATTCTGTGTACCTAACTCAGTTGTTAACGAGAATAAACTACTTTTAAGTTTTAACTAAGTCAAAGGGAAGCCAAAAGTCAAGTTATTCCCTCAATTCAGGCCAAGCCAGAAGAATATTACAGAATTAAGAATCGAGAAAGAAAAACTTGATAATGAATGAGTGTAGTGTAGTTAGTATCTATTCTATAAATATAAATCTCTGTTCACTGTTCTACTAAATACTAATAATATTATTGTTAATAGCTGAAGAGTTGAGTAAAAGAATTATTCAGCCAATAAGTGCATAACGCAACTAAACTAAACTAGATTCTTCAGCAAGGGAACAATGAACTCGACTTAAATAGACTTTGCTGCAAGAAGAAGATATTTAATAACGATGCCCACACGCCGTGACCACAGCAGAACACACTCTCTACGTCTCAACCAAGAATCAAGAACAACCCAAAAAGTACCTACCAAAATATTCCTCAATGTCCAACAAACACTCATGCGCCGATCGATTCTCGCAAATTATTTCGCAAAAATAATAATTTTTATCAGCAGAAAATGGAAAATCACTCGGAATCGTCGAAAATTGAAAATCAGTCAACTTTGACAATTGAAAATTGCATCAGTTGTCACTTGAATGGAAAAAGTACAAACCTGCTGACCAATGACCAAAACCAAAGCAAATGTCAAAATGGGAAAGTTGGATTAGGCAGACAAGACAGTAGAAAAGAATAAGAAAATTGTTACAAGACTTACAATTACGCGATTAGGATGACAGTTGGCCAATTTGCTTGATAACATAACGTTATGGCATATTTGATTGAAATTATTGCGTAAAACGCAAACTGTCTAATAATAGTTGCAGTATTTTGTATTTTGTATTGTCATTGTCAGTCAGATGTTAAATTGGCAATAGTATGTAAATTGTAAATGGCAATTTGAATGGGAGACAAGTGTTTTATTATACGAGACGGATGTTAACATGCAATCCAAATCGCTATAACAACAACTTTGCTAATATTCTGCACAACAGACGAGACTACGAGACACACTTTTATAGAGATCATAATGGAAAACTATTCAATGCATTTCACATTGACTCTTGAATGACTATAATAATAACATTGCACACTCGTAGAAGCCTAGCCCTTTCAATTTGACGGATTTCCAAAGTCCATTTTCTCAGTGAAAACGGAAGGAATTAGTTGGGGATTTTGACGAGAAGTGAAGACGAGAATGTGGACAAGAGTTTGGAGATGATTGTGGAACAAGGAAACACGAAAATTGCGGTGATAAAAATAAATTATTAAAATTTTGCTCACCTGAGTTTTGACGACGGTCCGGAATCTCCATTTGCAGTGGAATGAGGGCGCATGCGTGGCCAATTGAACGGCAGCCAGCCAAGCAGACAGCCAGCACCTCGCAGCCTCCAAGCAGTCAGCCTTCCCGTCAATTCTCAACTCACGAACAAATAAAATACAGAATGAGACGGAAAACGAGTTCCTTATGCAATCTTATGCAATTTCTCAAGTTTTTGCTGTCAAAGAGAAGCCAACGGAGAAGATGCATCTTTTACAACAAATGTTCCGCATTGACAGTCCACAGACTGTTTGGCCCAAATGAAGCATTAAGTCCTCAACAGCCACTCTTCAATTACAAACAGTCACAAAACTCATTTTCTCCATTTCAAATTAAATTGTCTATTTTGCCAATTGCCAATAATATTTAATTGTTTTTTGGATATTTTTCGTTTAATGTCATAAGCATCAGCATATTTAATCGAGATAGTCGTCAACGATATAACGGAAAATTCCTGTTAAAAATAAAAATTAAAGCAATTTCGAATGAATAACCCTTTTTCGTGTGCAATTTTGTACTTTTCTATGCAATTTTCTCGTTTTACTGTAAATTATTCTAATTTAATGAGTTTATGAGCCAAATGAAGCCTAAAATAATTCTTGATAGCTTACCCTTCATTTTCATTGAGAGAAATTTGCAAATTAAAATGGTTGTAGTTTGTACTCTGCTCAACGTGGTACAATTATTACAAGAAATAGTAAAAAGGAAAACTTTTTGATTTGATTGCAGTTTTATCGAATTGTAATCTTGGATTAGTTTAAGAGGTAGTGCATTGTAATTCATAAAAGTCCAACATAATGCCTACAACAGACGTTTAAAAAGAAATTGAGAAAAACGAAACTGGCAATAAAGTAGAGATTAGGGAAGTGCATTGATTGGGATTGACCCCCTAAGAAATTTCCAATTAGCATTGCGAGGTATGCCACTATTTTTAGAGTTGTTCATTAAATGTGTTGAGCTAATCATTAGTTGTAATTAATGGTTCTTGTCTGTTGAGCTTTGGATGATGCGATCGATGGATTCTCTGTCGAGAGTGTAGAGTTACCTAGAAATCTATTTGGCCATTCAATTGAATCCGCTAACAAGAAAATGTTAACAAATCTTGAATTATTATCTTTGAGAGAAACCTTTTACGAATGTTAAGCAATTCCCTTTGATGTTCAAGTAATTATAGTAATTCAAGATTTATTTCAACTCCTTTTCATTTCTAAAGACGAAACTATTAAACTAGAATTAATAATTAATTCATAAACCAATTCTAATGACATTCTCGTCTATCACAGGATAATAATATTAAATACTTGTTAAATGAAACAATTAATTTTTGCATTTAAATACTAAAATGTCGTTTACATTGTATCCCCTGTTAATTTACGTATTTAGTTTTGATTTATCTAATGTTTAATTGTAATCTGAAGCGGATTTGAGAGAGACAGTAATAACAAAGCAATAAATTTCATAATGCAATTAAATAAATTGTAGAACAATTAAAAATTGTACAGAGACACGATACATTGTAAATAAACTGTTGATAAAAGAAATGATTGGAATTTAGGTTGGCTATTATTATTGTTATCTTAATGTTATTGTTGTTGAGTTCAATCTTTATTATTGCGGAAGAGATAAGTGTTTACGATTGATTTATTTGAGACTACTGTAAAGTGCAGAAGAACAATTAAAAGAGCGAGCACGTAGAAATGTTCTTTGTTTTGTGTTTAGTCTGAATTTTCAGTGAAGCGGAAATACAGTTAGTGGAGTGGAGTTAGTCCCTCGATAGAAATCTTCATGAGCTGCTGGCTGACCAAAGACATGGCTTTATACACACAAACTGTACTTGTACTTTAAATATGAGCGTCTTCTTCCCTTTGGGTCCCTCTAGGGGGTTTACCTAAATAAATAAAATCTGTAGCATAAATAGGAAATGAATATTCTTTTGGGATAATTAACATAATACGTCAAATGTCATGCATCTTATCTCTTTTAGTTGCGTGCACGTAGAATGTTATCATATAATTATATATAGCATTTTAATTATGGTAATTAGGAAACTAACTCAAGTTTAAGGATAATATTTACTGGGAAATTTAATGAGGAACCCTACACCCAATATTTAAATATTACAATTGTAAAATTACTATTTGTTTTTAATTTTAAATTAAATTAATTGTAATTTAAATTCAGCTTTATTCAAGTGACAAGTTTAAATTGAGTATTAAATGCACGCAAAAAACATTAAAAAATTTAAAACTTTTCAATAAATTATTAAATTGAGCGGGATATATAATAAAATAATATATTTTTATGAATTGAACAGGAAAATAAGAATATTGCAAGGAAATCAAAGAAATTGACGATTGCATGCAAAAACAAGAAAATGCATGAGAAGAAGAAGAATTGCATAAGAAAACGAAAATAGTTGACTGTAAATGCATAAGAAGTTGGAAACATTTAATTGCATGTCATTAAGAATGTAATTAAGAGACACGCTTTAGTGACAAATGCTACTAATCGTGCTTTGAAGAATGTATGAGAAGAAGCGTGAGGAATTAAGTGCAACAACGACGCTTGTTAACCTTTGCCCTTCCAATCTCTTTAAACTAATCTCCACTTCTTGTAATTCTGTCTGCATTGTAATTTGTAGTAGTTTGGGTGAGGAGCCTGCGGCAGTCTGCAGAATTGAAAGAGAATGTTGCCAAACGGGTTTTACAAAAGAATTTTGGTTTGTTTACATTTCACTGGACTTCTTTTTTGTCCTAAACGGGAGATAAAAATAATTTATTTTATTGTCTTTGCTGCCCAAATGCATTTCCAGTTCTTTCATACATTTTAGTGTTGTTGTTGCTGGAACTGACGGGGTGAACTGGAAATGCAGTGTGTTTACACAGAAAGAGATTACAGATTTGGATGAGTCACTTCCCTGTATTTATATTATCCCTCTTTTGCTACAGTTTAACATTCATAATACTATTACGCTACATTACACACACATTATAGGAATGACATTTTCATATTCAACTTCAAACGATAATACTCTTATATGTGGGATAAATAAACTAACACAATCAGAAGGAATGAGAATGATTCATGCTCTTCTGCCCTCTACTCAGGGTTTACTAATAGGAAAGCCATAACATTTTGACTTCTTTACCATAATAAATATAAATAAATATAAATTAATATAAAGTTTTGAAAGTAAATTGCAGAAAACTTAAATTGATTATTATTTACGCGCAATTTTTTCAAAACGTTATAGATTTTTTTTAATTAAATGGAAAAAATTTAAAAAATGATACACTTCTTCAGAAAACAAAATTTTTTAATTACTGAAATGAAAAATAAATTAAACAAATACTTTTTAGAATTTTTCAGATGTACTAATTTTAAATTAATTTAAATTAATAAATTTAAATTAAAAATACAAGTAGTGAAATTTAATTATTTAAATTCAACTAATTAAAATTTAGTTAATTTTCTTTGGGCACATTTCGTAGGCAAAAGGGGGAAACCCTGTTAGTAGTGCAGTGGCACAGGGAGCAGTGTGAATGTGTAATGTATTTTAATGTATTGCATTTACCACGAACGAGAGACATCCTTCATATAGTTTATATAGTTTATAAGAGATAAATAAATACGCAGACTGCAGCACAAGAACTCAGCTGCGTTTACTTTTTAGCATTTACTTTAACATCCTCGTCCTTCACTGAACTTATTCAACTTTAATTGTCCCACATTTTATTGTCCCCTTCCATTACACAACAGCTTACATTTTTTATTTTGTATTTCTCCCACTTTTATTCAATTCGTGCACTCAATTTTAATTCTTCAAGATTTGTAAACACACAGCTTACTGCGTATTGCTCCAAATGCAAAATAAACACAATTAGTTAAATAAATAATAAAAATTTGTGATTTGAAATTCTGGAAATGAAGAAAATGAAATTAAGAAAATTTCTCCTAAGCTCAAATAATTTAATAAAAACGAAATAAGATTTACAAATTAAATTTAAACATTTTGAATTCGTAAAATTATAGCAAATACCCAAAGGTAAGTTGATTTATAAAGATAATTTCTATTTGATGTTCTTTCTCTAAATAATTGTTGTATTTTGTATTTTGATTTGTAGATTAGAAGAAAGTCTTTCAGCTGACGTTTGTTTGCCTACAAAGAGAATTCTACTTGACATTAAAATGGTTGATCCAATTTTCGACTACCAATTCCGACTCATTCTGATCGGAGACACAACAGTTGGCAAAAGCTCACTTCTCAGATATTTCACGGACGGAAAATTTTCAGAGGCACGCTTATTAACAATTTAAATTAAATATTAATCTTTAAATAATATTTCAAAACGTTTTTTAAATAATAATCCATTTTGAAAAAATAAAGGTGAGTGACCCAACAGTAGGCGTCGATTTCTTTGCAAGACTTGTCCAAGTTCGTGATGGAGCTCGAATAAAACTTCAATTATGGGACACTGCTGGTCAAGAGAGATTTCGGTTCGTTTTAACTTTATTTTTTCTTTGGATATTTATTAATTAATTATAATTAATTATTATTTAATATTTTTTTTATTGCAGATCGATAACGAAATCGTATTACCGAAATTCCGTGGGAGCCATTTTAGCGTACGACATCACAAACCGTTCGTCGTTTGAAAAGATTCCAGCGTGGATGTCGGAAGCAAAGAAACATATCGAACCCCTTCGTCCCGTGTTCCTCATCGTCGGATGCAAATCTGATCTCTCACAGCGACAAGTGCCCTCAGAGGAATCCTATTCGTAAGTTCTCACTTATTTATAATTTCGTTTGTCATTTGAATTTCAAGATTGGATAACTAAATTGTGATTTTGTTTTGTTTGTAGCTACGCCTCTTCGTTAGGGTAAGTTGGAAATTAACATTTACATTTTACTTTTAAAGTTTTCTTTTGCAATTTTCTCCGAATTTGTCAATTCTTTTTTTTCTTCTGCAAGTTCGCCGCTATTTGCCATTTTTCTTAACTATTATAATAAAGATATTAAATTGTTTGTGCTTCAGGATCCATTGGGTTGAGACGTCGGCGAAGACGGGTCAGAATGTAGAGGAAGCCTTTCAGATGATTACGCAAGAGATCTACAATCGCATTCAATCGGGAGAATATAAGGTTGACGATGAGAATTGGGACGGAATCAAATCGGGATTTTCCAGGAACTCCAGCTCTTCGTACCCCTCGACGCTTCCGGAAGGAGTCCCTGAAAAGTCAAAGTGCTGCTGATCCCTTTTTCACAGTTTTACCTTCAATATGACTATTTTACTGTCTACACAAATTATTTAATTACAAATGAGTTTTTAGCAAATACTATTACAAATGTTATGATATGTGATTAAGGGAAATTATTATTCCAAATAAATTTATAATTAATTTAGTCAACACAAACGAATACTAAAATATTTTCCATTTGGCCAAAAAATTAGTTTGCATTGAAATTTTAAGTAATTTTTTATGTGGTAGGCACTGAAATTGCAATTTTCGAATAATATGGCAATTTCATCAATTTCAAATGTAATTTTAACGTGGTTTTGCAATTTTCTCATTTTTGTATGTAATTTTGCTGCTATATTGCATTTTAATTTTTCGTTTTAGTATGCATTTTCTCGTTTTCTAATGTGATTTTCCTGATTTCTTAAGCAATTTTCTTGATTTTAGGATATTTCTGAGGAATTTAAAGAATACTTTTATTGCTTTTCCCAGATTTTCCAATTACACATTTTTCTGAGTTTTTGAAAATAATATTTATGTTTGAATTCGGGCAGCCAATTCTGCAGCTTCTCTAATTTCTTCAGTTTTGACCGTAAATTGTCGCATGGCTTCAACCCGTGAAATATTTCCAAGTCCCTCCCACTGTTGCTTTTCTCGGAGTCCCAACCCAGCTTTTTGTGGCTGTGGCGCGTGTCTGAAGGCCCCATAGGCAGCTTGGTTAAGCAAGGCGTTCAATTTTCGATTTAATTCTTGTTGATTTGCCAATTTGTAGGGACCTTTCAAATTCGTTGTCAGAATAGAATGAAAATCGTTTTTGTGAATATTTTATTACTCAATGGTCCTTCGAGCCGAAAGACAGATGTTAAATTTTATTTTATAAAGAGACTGACCATCGGTAGCCCTTAGGTTTTCTATGTAGGCAACAGATTCCTCGAATTTGCGTTGCTGCTCCTGAAGAGTTCCCATTTCTTTGGTGTTTGGCTGGTGTGGCTGAAGAAGATGATGTAGTGTTGGGAGATTGCTGCTGATGCGATGGATTCTTTACATTATCAAAAGCTAAAAATAATTTTATTGCTCTGCGAGGTGTGGGAGTTGTTCCCGATGTCATCATTATTTATAAAGAATCCATTTACTTGAGCAAACAGAGCGGATGTGAAATCTGAATGTTGATCTTGTCTGTGCATTTTATTATTAGCCAATTGATTTACATTTCCCAACAGACATTATCGTTTAAACATGTTAAATCTCAACAAAAGTTGAATAGTTAATGAAGTTTATTATGTATCGCCTCTGTGATACTTATTCAAAAGACCAAGGCCGGATGTCCGTGTGTCTGTTCGTGCTCTAGCCCTTGAACGCGTCAACATTTGGAATTCTGTTTTCAGAATCCTTTAAAAGATCAGTTCACGGGATAATTTCTTCCATACTCGACACGGATAGACTAGATAAATTATTTATAATATTTAGCTTTAAGTAATATTGTTGACCAATTTCTTAAAATTGTGGGAATTTAGTAATGAAGCTCTCGAATATACCATTTGAACTAATTTAGTAAGAAACATTTGTCTATTTTCAAGGAATTATCCCATTCATAGCCTTCAGGTTCATCTTACAAAGTCTGTCCCAATGACCAATTGATTTTACTATTAGGCAACGATTAATATTTGTTATAATTTATTTATTTAGAGACATTTTTACAGATTTTTCATTTCTGATGATGTCCGTTTCAAACCCAACATCTGCATCAAAACGATTTCTATTTCGATATACAATAGGGTGATTGAGAAGTTACTGGCCAACTTCAAATGCATATTGTCAACAAACTATAAATGGGGCAATATGATGAATAAGGACAAAACGTAAAACCAAAATATTTTTGTAGCAAAGCGTAATAAAAAATAGGTGAAAAACCTAAAAAAGTTAGCGTCGAGCCAGCCAGAAAAACCAGAAAACAAGGAAAAGCCGTTACCAATTCCCTTAACACTTAAATAATCACTAACTAATTACATTGTCGTCTCTCCGTTGACCACTGATATGTTAAATGAATAACAACACATATATTATGTCTAGGGAGTAAAGGACTAAATTACATACAAATTGAAGAGGTGGTTATGCCGACGTGACGTCCCTAATGTTTTAAAGCTATTTATTAGTTCCTTTTCATTGGTATCTGTAATGACCTATGACCTCCACCATTAGTTTTCTTAAAATAGTTCAAACCAATGAAACCAATCAGGAAAAGTTCGTAGCATCCGCCAGGTGACATCACGACCTCCTCCTGCTACACTTTTAGCTGTCAATGAAGGTCAATGCGGATGATTAGGGTAAATGGCCACAACAGGAGACGGTGATTAATAGGTCAAGAAATAAGACCACTGGATGGATATTTAAGTGTTAAGGGAATTGGTAACGGCTTTTCCTTGTTTTCTGGTTTTTCTGGCTGGCTCGACGCTAACTTTTTTAGGTTTTTCACCTATTTTTTATTTTATGGTTTTAATTGATAACTTTAGATTATTGTAATTGGATTTTGGGTCAGGCACTTAATTCACTCCCAATTAAATTAAACTCTGATTTACGCATACTTGTCTCACATGTTGAGCTATTTTGCGAGACTTCTTTGAGAAAGCTGAATAGGAAACACAAAATATTTTGTTATACATAGTGAGAAGGGGATAAGTATTATTTTAATTATCGGGGACTGCCGTCCCCGAACCCCTGCTGGGAGGTCGGATCAATTGACCCAGGATGTACCACCATCACCATGCAGTATCTCAGCGCAACGAGATTATGTAATGAGAATATTGTGTAATGGCAAAAGTACAATGCAATGCATGCACTGTAACTAGGGAGATTACATTTTAACCAGCAAACAAATCGAGTTTTGATTCCTCCGGTTCCTACGGCTAAACCGGAAGTCTGACAGAGTTGCTGAATTAACGCACACTCCTTCATCGAATTGTCTACCAATTTTAATTCTTCACATTTTGCCCAAAAGGCTCAGGTTTAGCCGGAATTCGTGCCTACAACTTTTGAGGACCTGGGTGAATGCATATAGTGGAGTGGAATCATATGACATGAGCCTGACATGTCATATGTCTCTCCGCTAAAAAAAATAAAACGTTTATTACTTTACTTTACCCCAATTTTACGTTTTATTACTAAAATATTTTATTTTTAAGTTTTGTTAAATTTTTGCTTTTCAATAATGGTCAATGGTCCTTCGAGACCAAAATATCCAACAACATCGAATCATTGTCAAAACATGATATGTACAGGCTGATTACAAGTTACTGACCAAATTCAAATGCATTTTGTAAACGAACCATAGCATTGATAACTATAAATGTGTCATAAAATGACAGAGGAAGGTCCAACTTAAAGTTGGACATGACATGGTCAATAAGAAATAACCAGAAAAGCAAAAGAATTAACAAAACGTAAAAAAAATATTTTAGTAAAAAGTCCAAACAATACTCAATTTTTTTACATTTTGTTAAATTTTTGCTTTTCCGGTAATTCCTTATTGGCCATGTCATGTCCAACTTTAAGTTAGACCTTCCTCTGTCATTTTATGACACATTTATAGTTATCAATGCTATGGTTCGTTTACAAAATGCATTTGAATTTGGTCAGTAACTCTGTAATTTTACACTTTCTTATTAAAATTTTTTTTTTACGTTTTGTTAATTTTTTTGCTTTTCTGTTCATTTCTTATGCCTCATATCGTGTCAAACTTTAAATTAGACCTTCCTCTTTCATTTGATGATACAGTTATAGTTATCACTGATATAGTTCGTTCACAATATGAATTTCAAGTTGGTCAGTACCTCCGTAATTTTACGTTTTACTACTAAAATATTTTATTTTTACATTTTTAAAATTTTTTGCTTTTCTGGTTATTCCTTATTGACCATGTCATGTCCTACTTTAAATTAGACCTTCCTCTTTCATTTGATGCCACATGTATAGTTATGCGTGGTATAGTTCCTTTACAATATGCATTTGAAGTTTGTCAGTAACTCCATAATCACCCTGTACGCACATTCTCTCCTCCTGATTTCATGCACTTGCCCTGCAAAAAATAAAAGTGTATGCCTTCGTGTGTAAAATGTTTTCCTTTAAAAATGTTAGCTTGTGGACGATCCGAGTTGTTCCCGAATATTTTCCATAACATTTTCCACACGAAATATTGAATACTAAAGTGAATTTACTAAAATGTTGTTCGCAAACAAAATTAAAATCGATCCTTATTATTCTGAAGTCAAATTCTCATATCTGTGTCTCTGTGACAAGGATGTTAGGAGCAAAGTTCGGAGCGCCAAACTCTCAATGATCAGCTGTTAGCCAAGATAAGTACACGTGTCACATCAAAATAAAAATTAATGAATTCTGAAGTTTGCAGCCGCAACCTTTGTTTGGAGAACATTGTTGGGTCATAGGTAAGAGTTTTTAAGCAATAGTTTGTAATTGCATGTGTATTCGGGAGAGGATATTCGAGTAAGACTCTTCAAAAGATTTTTCAATAATTAAATTACTCTTGTTTTTAACTTTCAATCGCGTCTCACTCTCTTTTTACGGTTTTTCCACAGTTTATTTTTAAATTATAAGAAAATACTTATTCATTTCAAGAGAATTTCAAAGAAAACTGGAACTGTTATTGTTGACTTTTGATTTGTATGCTCTGGGATACAAGTTTTAATTTAATTTAACTATGACTGTAAATATTTATTTATTTCTTCAGGACTGTGTCCATTTGAATTCTCGTGTATAAAAGACGGAGGATGAGTTATTTGGGAAGAGTTTTTGGAAAGGTGAAAGGATTGTATAATGGAATGAATGGAGCTACTCTGACGGGTGCTATTGATGTTGTCGTTGTGGAGGAAGAAGATGGGTCCTTCAAGTGCTCCCCATTCCACGTACGATTTGGTAAAGTGGGCGTACTTCGAAGCAGAGAAAAAGTGGTGGATATTGAAGTCAATGGCGTTGTTGCACCACTGCGAATGAAGCTGGGGGATTCTGGGGAAGCCTTCTTCGTTGAGGAGGTTGTGGCCAACTCTTCAAATGAGGAGGAGGAATATCTAGCAACCTCCCCCCTCCCACATTCTCCCCAAATCTCCGACTCTGATTCTGACACTCCCTTTCAATATCCTCAAGACACAAAACTAAAAGAAATGCGAAAGAAACGGAGGAGGAGTCGAAAAAGTGATCTTCTCGGTGGCACAAGATGTTCAGAGTCTTCCACATCGACCCCTATTCCGATACAACAGAATCCTAGCCACCCCCACCCCCACCATCAAAGGGAATACTGTTCCGACACAGAAGTGGAACATACGACGACAAATAATCCTTCCAGACCCTCCTCGCCAATTCAGTCCGACTCAGAAATTGAAATTGTGAAGAAGGTGGCTCAAAAGGAGAAGGATGCTGGGAATTGGCCTTGGGGGGAGTTGCCGTCGAAACCGGTTACTGCAACCACCACTCCAGTGGGTGAGTTGCCCTTGTTTCTCCAGGACACTCAGTTCTCGAGTGACAATGAAGACAATTCCAGCAATCCCAGTCCCCCAGAAAATAAAGACAAGTCAAAGCTCTCTAGAATATTTTCATTTATGAAGAAGGGAAGTCATCAAAGGCCCCAAGGGGACCCAACTTCTGCAATCTATCTCGATGACCTCAACCTTGAAGACCCCAAGGTCGCAGCCTTGTATTTCCCCAAGTTTGGAAAAGATGAAGAGTCTGCTGGAACTTCTCTGCCAAATATTCAATTTCTTCCCCCCGGGGGACCAAAATCCAGTCTTTCCGATGGACAAAAGGAGAGTCATTTCAAAAAGTCGTTGAGGTTAAATTCTGAGCAATTGTCCCTTCTGGGCCTTCACTATGGACAAAACGAGGCTGTGTTCAGCGTGACAACGGCCTACCAAGGGACGTCCCTTGCTCCGTGTCACATTTACTTGTGGAGACACGACGAGCGAGTTGTGGTCTCCGACATTGACGGTACCATCAGCAAGTCTGATGTTCTGGGACACATTCTGCCGATTCTTGGACGGGATTGGGCCCATTCGGGAGTCGCCTCGCTGTTCACCGAAATCCAGAAGAATGGATACAAAATGTTGTACCTCTCGGCCAGAGCAATTGGACAGGCCTCCATGACAAGACAATACTTGAGGTACTTACTAAATTATATTTATTTCATGCAAGATAGTTAATTGTGTGAATACTTAAGGTCCATCAAGCAGGGGGAGCAGAGCCTCCCTGAAGGGCCCCTCCTCCTTAACCCTACTTCGTTGTGGTCCTCCCTGCACAGAGAAGTCATCGAGAGGAAGCCGGAAGAGTTCAAAATCCCTTGTCTTAAGGACATCCAGACTTTGTTCCCTTCGAATCCCTTCTATGCTGGATATGGAAATCGGATCAACGACGTGTGGACCTACATTGCAGTTGACATCAACATCTCTCGAATCTTCACCATCAACCACAAAGGAGAACTTCGTCACGCGTTGACCAACTCCTTCAACTCGTCATATTCCAGTTTAGTCGAGTTGGCCGACCATATCTTCCCACCTTATAAATCTTTAGATCCAGGTTGTCACACTGAGGCAGATGGGTACAGCAACTTTGACTTTTGGAGATTACCCGTCCCCGTTGTCCCCGAAAAAGACACACAAGCAAAGTGACCAAAGGAATGTCAACTGAATAGATGTTGGGCGGAGGAATTTATTTTAGATATCCAAAGATATTTATGCAGTCCTTCTCAAACCGTGGAATATTTTCCCCTACAATTGCTGAGCGCTTTAAAAAATAGAAATCTATATACGTTGGTGTTAATATAATTTATAGTAATATAGTAATTCTGCTAATTGTATAATAGAAGCTAAGTTAAATAATAATATAAATGTATGAATGTTGAGGTGTAAACTTCAAATATTTGACATTTTTTCTAAAAGAAAACGACAGAAGCGTAGCCGAAGAACTCTCTTCGTTGAACCAGCCATAATCTGTGATATCAGAATCATAAATAAAATTTTAAAACTCTTGGCGACTCCCAACGAATTAAACAGTTAATTGTGACCTATTTTGAAACGAAGCGGTCCACATTGTGGTCTAAGTCGACATAAATGCACATAGTTGTCCACGTGGAAGCTTTATTAGGACGTTACTTGTATCCTTATTCTGTATGAATGAATATTATAAATATATGAATAGAAATGCACAGTAAAGTTACATAGTGGTGCAAGAATTTATTTATATTCCTGATCTGTGAACAACAAAATGCAAAAACTTCCTAAAAGCTATTTTTATTGAATAAATTATTATGACGCAAAAAGAGTTTAAAAAGTGACAACGAAGAAGAATTAATTATATTTATTTTTCATCTCATTTTTCAAGAATTAGTATATTAAGCCAAAATGAAAGTAAGTAGAAATTTCGAGAACTAAATATTATTGTGTGGAAATTTCCAACTAAAAGTTAATGAAGGCTGCATTTGGCCCTAATAATATATTTTTTTATTTCTCTGCCTGGGGAAGCGGGGTTCCTGCACTTGAGAGACATACATTTTTGCTAATGATTTGCATAGAGCCAATAATTTTTATATTAAATATATCATAATAATATAATGTTATTAGAGGAATGAAGAAATATAAAATATATCAATAATAAAAGTATATCAAGATGGGAAATGCGAAGACAACAAAAATAATAAAAAGATTCAGTTCATGTGTCTCACGTTTTGACCATAAAAAAATTTAATATCTAGATTTTAGCTAATTGTTCGATATTGTATTTTAGCGCGCAGGTAAAACAAAGACCATCGTCATTAGATTAGTAGCTTTTCATATTTATATATTTTCTTATGGAAAAAATATTCAGTTTGCAATTTAAATCGAAACTAAATTTAAATCTTACTAAAAATGACAGAATATTAATTGAAGTTTTTGTTTGAAACGGCAGACACCAGAGGGTGAAGGGAGCACGAAAGAAATCTGCTTACCTGATGTTTAACGGTGGACATATTTTATGATATTAAAGCGGTTGATATGATAGAATGATAGTGACATGACCTTGACAGTGCATTGGTTCTCCAATCGTTTAGGAGTAATCAGCAATTATGCAAACTCTAATCTAATCTCTATTCGTAATGATAGTGATCTGTCAAGTACATCTTTCCTTAGTACTTGGCAAATATATTTTATAACATACTATCGTGGCGTGGCAATGTATAATTCACATGGAATTTGGAAGGAAGGTCAGTAGGTTAGTAGTATCCTAGGACAGGGTGCCAAGTGCCAAGCAAGTCAGAAATTGTTATAATAATAATTCCAGAGCTAATTCAGTTTTCAATAAATATGAGTGAACGAGACAGGGCTATTAAAGGACTTCGGGAATTGAGAAATCTTTTAACAGGTAATGAGTACAATTTATAATATTAAATGGCACATATGTTTATCATTTTGTTTGAGTATTATAAAATTTTACGGAAAGTATCTGATTTAATTTAATCTTTAAGATGACGAGGATTTGAAAATACCAATTCATGATGAAAAATTTCTGATTCGATTTGTACGAGGAAAAAAATACGATGCTGCAAAGGCCCATCAAACTGTAACGTTCAATTTATTCACTCATTCAAATTAATTTTTTTTTCTTAATTTTAATAATTTTATTTAATTTAAACAGGTGCGAAAATACTACACGTTGAAAAAGAAAAGCCCGAAGGTTTTCAAAAATGCGTATCCGTCTTATGAACCAGTGCAAAAAATCTTGAGTAACAATGTTGTCATGAAACTGAAACAGAATGACGAGTTGGGACGAGCTGTTATTGTCTGGAATATGCGCAAGTGCACAACATTTCTATTGAATAAATAAAATTATCTCTAGAATCCCTAACACCCCCATTGTATTGAATTTTCGTGATATTTTTTGAGTAAAAGTGAAATTCGTCCTTTCTTGTTATTTAATCATTTTTATTTGGTGGGCGTGGCCACGACTGAATGGGGTGTGGTTGGTGGACCCTATTTTCTTATCGGTTATCAGTATATTTAATAATATGTACAGAAAATTGCAACACAATGTCTAAACCTGTTTTTGAGTTACCGTAATTTTTTTGCGACGGACAGACAGACCGAGCATTCTTATAAAGTTGTTTTGTGAACTGTTTTCGTACAGAGAAATGGGACACGGAGAAGTACAATATGGACGAGATGACAACCGCACTGGTTTTAGTGGTGGAGGAATTACTACTGTCTTCTGTGGATGTCCAAATTAATGGAATTGTCGTCATTTCTAGCTGTGAAAACATGGGTCTGTCACACATCAAGGAGTTCTCACCCAAAAGACTGAAATCTATTTTGGGTGTCGTGCAGGTAATTACTAAAATAGATTCAAAAACTAAACTAAGTTTATTAACCTTAACATTTCAACACAAATCGTAATTTCATCTTTAATTTTCAGGGAAGTTTCCCATTGCGACTCAAAAAATCTGTTGTTGTGAAGGAGCCTGCAATATTTGACATGGCCATGTTAATTGTTAAACCATTCATGACTGAAAAGTTTAAGGAACGGGTAAATCGCTATTTAATTAGCATTATTATTTTTAATTATTTTTAAAAAATACTTTCGATAAGAGTGTTACTATTGTACATTGAGAGAGGAAAGAGACATTTAAATCACTGAATTTGTCATTTTAACTAAATTATTTATTCTAGCTGGTAATGTATGGACATGACTTGGATAAGCTGCATAAGATAATAGCCGCTGACAAGCTGCCTGAAGACTATGGTGGGACGTTGAAAGACAACGAAGCATACGATGACAATTTCAGGGAGAACATGATCAAACGGGACAATTATTATAAAGGTCAGCTATTTAATTGCATTATTAAAATAATAAAAATAATTGTGATTAGCAATAGTTACTAATTTCAGAGCTGCTGACCTATGGATTCGGAGAGTGGGATGATGACGAAGAAGATACTTACATGTAAAACCAAACGAATCTAATGACAACATTACAATTACAGCACAAGAAACAATAATGGAAATGAGAATTTTGTGGCCTAATAAATAATAATTATTAATTAATTATTCGCTCAAATAATAATATTTGTATATGGTAAATAAAAACTCAATTATAAAACTTTATAATGTTTAAAACTCTTTGCTCCTTTGACCCCCTCCCACCCCTATGTCATGTTTTGTCAAAAGGCTGACCCCCCTATGATAATATGTCAGCAGCTGTTTGACCCACCCTCTGAATAATTAAAGGATTTCTATAGTTAGTTATTATAAAAGTTAATATTATCAGAAGAAGTGAAGAATAGCCAAAAAGGCAGTGAGCAGGGTGGACAGAGTGTAATTTCATGCGTAATCTGGTCGGTCAAGACCATTGACGGTTGTAAATTGAATTTTGTGACAACTGTGCTAATAAATAATAATTCTTCAATAGTTTTTAATTTAATTGGAATGTTAGCAGTAGGTCAATCGTGTAGTCGAAAAGGATGCTAAAATAGGAGAAAGTGGTGCTTCTGGCGATGAAGAAGAATTGGCCAATGGAAATGCAGACTGGCCGACAGGAAGGAATCCATCTTCGAATGTATTTGTCTGCTCCAAAATGTTTCCAGTTTCCAATAAACTCCTGGGAAATGATGTGGAGCTTCGCTCCCTGAGGAATGAAGGCGATGTCCAAGCCAATTAGCCCCCACATGACCGTGGGGAACATTAAGTAGTAGGGCATTGGGACGACGCTGTAAAGGGCCAGTGTCGAGTAGTTCGCCTGCAAATACAATTTCCAATTTCTCAATAATTGTCTTTAACTATTATATTTAATTAAGGATTGTGTTTCGATGTTAAATGTTCAATTTTCTCCAAACAATACAATCTTTTATTCAATTCAATTTGTTTGTTAAAAACCAAATTTAGTATTTAAATGTATTTTCCCACAACGACTCCGTCCATTTAATTGCAAGTTGTTTACATTTAATAAGACATGAATAAATAATTATTATTGATTAACCTTAACCTTACCACGAGTCCAGCCAAAAGAGCGACCGTGAAGAATCCAGGAGAAACAAGGAAACAGTGTTGGTTGATAATATCACAGTGCATTTGTAGCTGTGTCCAGGAACTACGCACTGCGTCCAGGATTTTCTTTTCTTCGGTCACCTTCTCCACCGGAGACAATTTCGGGTCTTTTCGGACTTTGTTCAAATAGTTAGGACAGTAGTCAGCCAAATGGCGTGTCCAGAAAATAGCCATTTGAATGTAGGTGATGCCAATCAGGCAATAGAACATAACAATATTAACCAAGGCACAAATCAATAGGTAGGCGATTGGCAGAACTATGAGTTTCACTCCCAGGGTGTCCAGGTTCATGTCGATGGACAACAATGACAGAAGGACTGACCATTCTTGCAATATGTGACGCACCGGTCCAGTTTTTGCGAAAAGGCAGAATGTCGAACCTTTACGACAAATGTTATTTAAAAAATAAATCCATGAGATGTTAAATATTTTCTAAAAGGTTTCACATTTTTAAAACACAAATTAATTAATTGTAAAAACACAATTAATTACCGACTAGGGCGATGAAAAAAAGGGCCGGCACAATCCACAGCATTCCGAATCCAATGTAATCGAACAAAGGAGGGCGCACTTTTCTCATCCATTTGAATTTTTCTAGAAATTAGAATAATTTATTAGTATTAAATTAATTAGCCACGTTTTTCTTCTTAAATGTTATGGCTAACTTCTGAATCGAAGATCCATGTTAATCCCCGTTGTGGTCATCACTCCCATTTCGTTTTCCCGTAGAAAAATTGTTATGTTGAAGACGGTGCACAAAGAGAAGCCTAAAATTATTTAAATTAATCTTTCAATTAATGCGCTAATTGTGTTAATAATATTTATATGAGAAAGACGCCTTAGATTTCATACCCAAGAATCCTAGCATGTAGATTACAATAATTCTGATTGTAAAACTTTTGACAGGGTAGAATAGTTCAAAGACCATTCGCAGGCCGATGTAAGAGTCTGCAATGAAAACAGCTATGGCCATAATTTTCCAAATCATAATCGTGGCTTTGTCTTGTGAGTACACCAATTCGATTTTCTTGGGATCCCATTCGTAGGGTAGAGATTTGAATTTTCGATTGAAGCCAAAATATATCCGGTAAGCCAGGTACATCAATTTGGTCATCATCTTGAGGCCGTTTCTTTTAGACTGACGTTTTCCTGCACCAAATGCCAAAAAGAATTAAATGCTAAATGCGCGATATTTTTTACGCCTTTATGTGGAAGAATTAGTTTTTTAAAGTAATTGGGTTAAGCGATGCAATAACAGATTACCGACGCATGATTGACAGGAGACGAATAACTTGAAATTAAATATTAAAGAGGACATGAATAATAAATGAGTATTAAAAGTGTCATGGAGAATTAATATTTTGTCTTTGTCTTCGTTGTTTCCAGATGGATCGCCTGAATCCTGTTTGTGGAGAAAAGAGGGCGCGAGAAAAACAAATGAGCGGAAGAAAAACAAACACCGAATAGGATCGAATCATTTTCCGCAGTTCATCATTGTTCACGAATTCTGATCTTTAACCAGTTTTTGAGTTGAAATCAATATCTTCAAATTAATTCAAGAATGACAGATTGTGTCAAAGTTCGTAATAAATCATAAGCTGTAAGTTGCCATTGTAGAATCACATTCAACATTGTACTAGTTTTATCCAACCCAACAGTTGACAGTCCTATTCACTATTTCATATTTTGTTATTTATTCCTTTTACACATTAGATGATCAGTTGCAATTAGATTCGGCTAAAAACCATTCGGTGTCGGACATGTAATTGCATCTGTTTTCATCTAAAAGGAATAAATTGGACTACTGTCAGAAATAATGGTTTGTAATTTATGATATTTGATTTTCTGTTTTCAGATTTCATTAAAAATGGACAGCAAGGGCGAGTCTGCAATGGAGATATGCAAGGAACCAGAGGCTAAGCAACCGAAATTGGAGTTGCAAGGTGCTGGCGATGCGGAAAATAATAATAAGACTGAAGAGATTGATTCCGCCGAAGGGGAAGGTGCAGAGGACGAGGATTCAGTCGAAGAAAATGAAGAATTTGACGAAGACGAGGATTTCTTGGGTTTAGGATGGGATGATGACGACATTGATCTGGAGAATCTCCCCGAACCGCTAAAAAGGGAACCTCCACAAGACATTTCCCCTCTAGAGTACCCTCTGGACACATTTCAGATCTTGGATTACCTCCCACCAACCCATAAATATGGTAAAGAAACTTTTACTTCCTCCCAAGACTTCCTGAAGGCGTACACAAGAGACGTCAAAATTCTCCAGGAGAATTTGCCACCCGGAATCTGGGTTAGAGGCTATGAGGGGTAAGCTATTTAATTTACATTAATCTCATCACATTAATTTACAATATTTACAATTTACAATATTTTATTTTCTTCCAGGAGAATGGATTTATTTTCCGTGTTAATCGCCGGTCCCCAAAATACTCCATATGAAGGAAGCCTTTTTGCCTTTGAAATTCAGCTGACCGACCAGTACCCGAAAAAGCCACCGTTATTCCACTATTTATCGTTCCATAAAGAAAGAAATAATCCCAATCTTTATGTCCAAGGGAAAGTCTGCGTATCTCTTCTAGGTAATTTTAATTTTTTGTCATTTATTTAACCTAAAGTAGAAAATAAAAATGAATTAATTAATTTAATTTGTCTGTAGGCACTTGGCACGGACAAAAAGCATCTGAACAATGGACTTCGACTTCCTCGCTGTTGCAGGTTGTGCTCTCTATACAAGGTTTGTAAAAATGTAAATATTTTTTATGTTTAAGTTGTGTAAATATTGTAATTAAATGTAAATATATTTTTAGCCCTAATTTTAGTTCCCGAGCCGTACTTCAACGAACCTGGTTACGAAAGCTCATTGGGAACACCGGAGGGGACAAGAAATTCAAAAGATTATAATGAACGGGTGGTTCTCAATCTTTTGGAGTCATCCGTTGAGATGCTGAAGAGACCCCCCTCTCCTTGGGTAACAATATTTTATTATTCTTCTTAATTATTAGAATTTATTAACAAATGTATTTTATTTTTGTAGCAATTGGAGATAACACGATTTTTGAAGCAATTCACGCCAAAGTAAGAAATTACTTAATTAACTACAAAATATTTTACAATTTGAAAATCTCTGGTAGTAAGTAATAATTTTTATTATTAATTGATAATTTTAGGAGGGAAGAACGTATTAGCAAGTGGCTAGCAAACGACGCGGCTGCTAAACCGGAGTTTCCGCTTTATCCTATCGCTACCGGCTATAGGATCCGGCCTGCTGTCACCAATTTGCTTAAAGCGATAGAACAGTATTGTGGTGCCGTGGGTCTGTGATCGACTAATTAATAATTAACTAATAATGCTATGTAGTATAATATGTAGCCGAAATTGTATACCGTTAAAAAAATAATTTTGTATGAAATAAATTGTATATAAAAACGCAAAATCTTTCTTTTTTGGATTTAATTATTGATTAATTAACAACATTTGTATAAAAAGTATAAATTACATTTTTAAATACACGTTTTATTTATTTAAATAAGTAATTACTATTAATTATTGTTAGTAACATGAGTGAACTTGGTTTTTGCAACACCGTTTTCGAAAATGATTTCAAAATTCGCCAAAGTTGGTGTGAGCAAATTGTCTACGAACTCGCTGCTCATTACATTTTCAATGTGAACTTGGGACACTTTCTTGAGAGGTTGTTGTTGCGGAATGCGGGCTGTTGGGTTTGGAGCTGGAACTTTGAAAGCCGGAGCAGTATATCGAAAAATTCCGTTCGTTTTCGGGGCTGTTGGGTTCGGAGCTGGAATTTTGAAAGCCGGGGCAGTATATCGAAAAATTCCGTTGGTCGGAGCTGCTGGTAACGTTACTGTAGGAAGTGCCTTCTTTCGCTGTAGCATCCTTTGCAATTGGTCCAATGACTTTTTTGGTGCAGATAGCTTTCCGTCCACTATAAGTAATCCAGTTTTGTCACACAGAGAGGAATTGGGAACTTCTTCTGGGACTGGAATGGATTTAGTCTTGATAATGGAGGTAGATAGCTATTTTGTAAATAAAATATATAAATATTAACGGAAGTTGTAAATTTTGTAAATCTAGGAAATAATTTTGATCGCTGACCTGCACAAAGCACGGCTTGAAATCCAAATCAGGATATTTGCTTTTGAGTGTATTTTGGATATCATTTTTGTTGTCCGTCTCCTCGTCATCAAGTGTAATGTTTATGATATTTTTACTCTTTCTGCAGAAATAGAAACAAAAGCAATTAATATTTTACTCGATTTTGAATAATCAATTGATGAACTACCAATAATTTTGTTTCATAAATAATTTTTGCTACTTACGGTGCAAGGTCACGAACAATTGCCACACTGGAGCTGCTACTGTCACTGTCGCTGTCGCTACACGGGCGTTTACTTTTAATTGAAATAAATTATTAGAAATAATAGAAATTATTAGAAATAATAGAAATTATTAGAAATAATAGAAATTATTTAACACAATTAGTTAATGAATGACTCACTTGACGTGCTTGTTAGAAGTAGTCGAAATAGAACTGCTACGGTCGCTGTCGTCACTGCAGCTGCTACTGCCAACTGTCAATATTTCTACTGCTACCTTTTTATTTACATTATGTACACAATTTCTCTTCGACTTTCGAGGAATCGGACCAGTATCAGCACCAACAACGTCAGTCTCCCCATTTATTCTCTTTACAGCTGAAATCTGGCAGAAAAGTAGAGAAGTTGTTTGAAAATGTTGAAAAATATTGATTGTTATTTTAATATTAACAAACCGAGAGTGAAGAATCCAGGAATAATGGATCTAAACCTTGTTGAGTCCAGAAATTGTTCTTATCTATTTCTTGCAGGAGGGTACGAGGAAAAAATGAAGACCATTTGAGTCTCAGAGAATATAAATCGTATTTCAGCTCAATAGGCGCCTGGAAAAATATTAAATTGTTTTAATATTTTACTTAAAAACTCGTTAAGGAATTTAATGAAATATTTAATTACCTTGATGACAATATCCTTCAACGTTTTGCTGAGATTGTATTCCAAGAAGGACTCCCGGTAGAATTGTTTTTCGTCATTTCTTGAAAAAATTCGTATCTCCATTGATAAAATGACGTGTATAAAGTAAAGGTATAGCATTGACCGCATTGAAAATGTCACTTGATTCTGAAAATGATTTAAAGTCCATTGATTATTGCCATTAGAGTAATATTTCTTTGTTAACGTAGTTAAGGTTTCTTACCAGTCTTTTCATTAAAAACGTAGAGATACACCGCACTCCGCTTTTGGGGTATAGTGTTTTTAAGTAGAGGGCTTCAATTGCAACTTCCATTAGCCACTCCTCCTTGACACCCTCTTTTAAACATTTCACAGTTGTAAAGAATAATGATAAACAACGATTTCTTCTTGAATTTTTTCCCGTTTCTTTTGGATCCGATTTTGGTAAGAAGTATTTCCTGACTATTCTACTTTTGACACGGTCCACCCAACTCAAGTCCAAAATATTTAATTTCGTAAGGTTGAAGTGGAGGAAAGTGTCTTTTGAAGAAGCACCTGCAGAAATTGCAAATAAAAATAGTTTTCAATCAATCAAAAATTCACAATTTTCATTTGCGCCTAAAAGGGAACGCTTCGTAAAATCAGAAACTATAAAATCTACAAATGCCAGAACAGCCAAATTATTATTCCAAATTATTTCATGTTCCGAAAACAAGGAAAAGGAAAACATACCATTTTTATTGGGATTCGCTTTAACTTCGACAACTTTAATTTCTTCGTCCTGAGATCTAATTTTCCGTTTTTTAATAAAATTCCGCGTTCGTTTAAGACCTAATAAAGAATTAAATTTCTAGTAATTATCGAAAGATAATTCCACATTTGTAGAACACTAGTAACATTATACTCGACACGAACCTATAATATTGTCCTTGGAAAAGGAAGTGAATGAAGAAAAAGGTGGCCGAGGATCTTTGTCATTGTCATCTATGCAAATAACATCGTTATCTTCTAAACCTGTGAAATTAGTTGACAATCGTTATTTCGTAATAATTAAATCAATTATTAATTTTGGTGTGTGTGTGGGATGGAATTAATTGAATTTAATTAAAATGACTTACTAAGAGGATCACATTCTTCTACTTCTGGTTCTTCCACAGACTTGTTCGTCTCCAGACTTTTGTGATAACTTTGATTGGTTTCCAAAGACTTTAACCAGAGAACACATTTGTCCGACTGCGATAGTAATGAATAATAATGAATGAAACAATTAATACAACATAATAATGATAATGTAATTAAATTAATAAAAATGTAATTATTAACTTTGAACGTGTGACTTGCCATGATTTTTAAATGGTCCACTGGTCCACTCTCGAATTCTATTTATTTACATTGCTTGTTTACAAGTATATAAAGAGCTAGTCTTTTTACTCAACAAATACAATACGGGCTTATACTGTAGGAGTGGTATATCTTATATTCGTAGAGTAAATTCAAAATTGGGAATTCAACATTTCGAAACAACTCTTAAATTAGTTTCAAAACGTGACAGAAAATAGAGCAACCGTTGAACTGTTTACATGTTCAAAATCTTACTTTCAAGTAGATAATGATAAGAATGCCGCGTCTTCGCTCTCTTCTTGAGACTCGCTATGTAGTGCGGTGCTGTGCTAATGAAATGACAAAATGAGAATCCCGTCCCTCGTCGTCGTCACTCGTCAGTCAGTTGTCACGCACGCGACAGAAGAAATTTCAAAAAAACATTTCAGTTTGAGACGTTTTTCTGTTCATTTTGCTCATTTATTCCGGATGTGACATTTTACACCGCGAAACAACCACACCTTTTTGAAAAACAAACAATGAGATTTGACTGTTTTTAAATAGGTTAGGTTAGTTTTTTTAATTTTGCTCTTTCAAGTGATGCCCCATTTATAGTTATGCGTGCCATATAGAATATGCATTTGTTTTTGGTCCAACAATTGGGGTATCTGTTGATAAAGCTGTTGACGTTAGAGTGTAAATATCATGTCATGTATAATATTGTACAAAACTAGTAGTTTAATGACACTGGTGAGCCCAACCACTTTTTATGTCCGTTTTGTAATGGTTTATTAAAATAGAAAATAAAAACTTATAGTTAAATACATTTTCGTTGCATTTTATGTTCTACTGCCCAAAAGAGCCAAGTTTCTCGGACTTGTATCCGGATTAAAAACAGGTACAATATCAACAGTAACATTAGAACAATTTTCCAAGATGAAAAGTCCCCTGTCCAGCAGCACCAGTGTCTCCACAACATTTGCACACAGAAGTCGAAGGGAAAAGAACAAAACAACTTGGTACCAGTTCTTTAGCATTTCTTTTACATTTGGACTTTCCAAATCTTCTTCAGCTATTTCCACGTCCAGCTCTTTGGCTGCTTTTCTTACGTACCTTTAAATGTCAATAGAATGCAAATTAGTTTTGTAAATTGCAGTGTGTTTCACGTCGCGTTAAAATAAATACGTTAAATGTGAATGTAAAAAAAAAGTGTTTACTACATTCTTACTCTGTAAAGGATAATTTCTCAGCATTTGGAACACCTTTAAGTCCAGCCTTTTGAATTCCGAAGCGGGCAACTAAAATCGTCTCTAAAGCAGCTCTGTAACTGTGCGTCTGTAAAGAAAAATATGTTTTTAAAAATAATATTTTTGAAAAGGAAAATTTATAACGTTTGTGAATTTACGAACCATGAGTTTAGAAACAAAACCATCCTTGAGCCTTTGGCAGTATTGTTCAATTGCATGACACGCAACTTCTAATCCGGAATAACTCACGTTCACTTTTCGGTCTTTTGAAAAATTGCTTAATGGAAAACTATTTGTGAAAATTATTAAATTTAGTATCTCAATGTGCAGACAGACTTTTGTAAAATTAAAATTTGGGCTCACTAAAATGACCCTTGCAACCATGCCCCTACAAAAAATTATTAAATATTTGCTTTTAAAAACATTTTCTGGGGGGCGGGTAGGGTGCATTTTAGGAACACAGCTAAAATTACCCTTTGGAGTCCAACTTCATGTAACAACAGCCAACGGAAACAAAAAATTTTGCTGGCGAATTTACAAAATTGTGCAAAATAATTGCACTTAGATTTCCACAGCTATGAAGGCCCAATATTCCAAAGTTGATTTCCAAATCTTGTAAGCATTTGTCATGGGTGTCCAAATCCAATGTGAGACATTTGTGAGTCGGTGCACTTGGCTTGTTTGCATTTATATGTTTATTTTTTGCTATGAAACTTTGGAGTTCCTTGTCCAACTTCCTAAATATGATTTTCCCATTTATTTCAAGAGTTACTAAAACATGTGGGAAAATAAACGGAATATTCTCTCTTACGAAGCAGAAGGACCGTAATATTCGACGCAGTCAACACATGTCAATTGCAAGCCGCAGCCATATGAAAGATAGCGGGATAAATGACCTAAAATTTCATTCTAATTAAAATCTGAATTATTTTTTAATTCTTAATGTTAAATATGCAAGTAAATATGACCGAAGAACAACTTGCTATTTAACTAATGACAAAACTAGGTATTTAATTAA